>JAQGBD010001281.1:0-17364 GCA_034698165.1 Punctoribates punctum | reverse complement strand
TGATGTCTTGTCAGATATAACCGGTTTTGGTGCCACAAAAATGACCCAACATAGCGTGAAAATTATCATGGTTTGACCTTTACATTCATCTCACCATCCCATCAACCTTCTGACTTGAAAAACAACTCACTAACATGTCATGTGAGCATGATCTAACACGTACTATAGAAATGCTGATATGATACTTATGACACATACATCTTTAAACGTATTTATGGTTTTCCAGAAACATAAAATTACTAAATATAACATAAAAATAAATAGAAAACTATTTGGACGGACATAAAACTTGACATAAAGGGTTCGGTGCAAACATACTCAACCCAAATGATTAAATGGCTAATACTACCAAGCTTATTGCCAAAAGTCACTAAACCGGTCAACACAGACCAAAATCGATAACTGCCAAAGTATTTTCCAATAAAAAATTACCACATTCAAATCCATTCAAATCCAGGCATTCAATCACAGAAAAAGGTTTCCACCAAAAGATGACAGATTCAAAAAAGTTTAAATTATTCAACTGACTGAGCTTGCTCATCTCTATGTTAAGCATCCAGATATCAAGCATTATATTAATCTAATATATGGCGTACATCACAACCAAAATATTTCAGTACTAATCATATCTTGTATTTACTTAAATGACAATAAAAAGCAGTAATAAAACCATAGATATAAACATCTCTGCAATTGTGTAACGAAATTGAAATCCAGGCATAAAAGCGGAGGAAAATAATATCCTGTTATTTGGGTTCTGTTATAAACTGATATAATTATTTTCAATCTCAACAACAGATAAGACTAATAGGAGATACCTATCAGAAGTCATGGATGGGCTGCACAGAACACGTTTTCAATTATACACGACTTGTTCTGTGCTCTGAATTTGGTGACCGACTAATGCCTCAATTGATGACACAAATGAGGAACGAATAAAATCCCAATACTTTTTCTCCAATCCCTATCTCTATGGCAGAGCTCTGGCACTACATTCGGTATTCTTTGAGTTTTGTTCACTCAGTCTTCTCCCTTAAAGAGCAGGAATGGTATCGACTCTCAACGGAATATCGATCTGAAGCTCCAAATATTCATTTCAGTTCTCTATTCTCTCGCTCTCTATAGTCATATAAAGTGTATGAGGCGTTGGTTTAAGGCTGTACTCTATTTTTCTTATCAGGGCTATTCACACACTACAAATTGACGGTGGGTAAATATACCTATTATTTATAATACAACTTATCAAGAAAAATTTTACGATTAACCTATAAAAATCAATCTAGCAGAGGCGAAGTTTTGAATATCAATTCAAAAATCATTGGCGAACAGATGAATGGTATTTGGGAGGAGTGGAGCGCCAGAAACTAGTGCTGAGCTGTTGTGGTACTGTGTGGGTGATCCCCATATTCTATTTGGTAGTGTAGTTGTGCTGTTCCTCGCATTCACTCTGTGAGTGTGTTTCGATGGAATCCATAGTCTCCTAACTTATGATCACAACTGTATTGCATTAAGACATTACCGACAGAGGACTGGGTTTTCATTATTTTCTATTATTGTGTCGCAAATAAACAGAACGACAGCCAAAAGTAGTCCGAAGAATAAGACGAAGAAAATAATATCGTTTTCATTGCCTTTTCACAGAAGAAAACAAATTTTCATTCAATTCTCATCTCATTATTTGAATCCATTGAAACCTATTTCTCTCCGACACAACACTCAATACTCATAAACAAAATGAAAAACTTTTATACGATTTTACTGACAATTGTCTTAATTAACATTTTAATTGAATCAATTCGAGCGAAGGTAAGTCTCCTTTCAATTCAATTATCTGAAATCTATTTTAACTGCAATTAGTTTTCGCTCTCAAAAGAGTCAAAAGTGGTTTCAATTTTCAAAGTTTGCGTTTTTTGCTTCTCTTCTGTTGTGATGACAGAAATTAAAATCTCATTTCCATCAAAGACTACTTTCCTTCCCAGTCCTTAATCGAGTAGTCATTCAAATGAATTACTCATTCATTCGGTTCTCTATTTATTTGGAAATATTTTTTCTTTTGTTTTTTGTTTTATGTCTGACTTTTTTCGGTTCGGTTTTCCCAAACAATCCTATCCTTTAGTAACGGTTTATTGAATAGGAATTAATGTTTAATTAGAGAAAAAAATTCATATTTCGTCTAAAACGGGAAAAATATTTTAATCAATACTCGCATTGCATTCAAGGCTTGCGATGACTAATACTTATCGAACAGAAATTTAATGAATTTTTAATGAAATTAATGACAAGAATCTGAGTCTTTTTTATATCAATATTCCCAACAGTTGTATGATTTTATCGATTTTTTCTCTCAGATTTCAAATGTATTTCTATTCAAATATCTATTATCTATAGCATCACCACAAGTACTCGTGTCCAGTGCTCCAGAAGTGTCCGATACATAAGCATAAGGTCTGTGGCAGTGATGGCAAACTGTATGACTCCAGATGTCATTTAAGGTATGAGTTTAACGGAACAGATAACCACTCATTAGAGGCCATCCATACCCTGTCACACATCCACAGCACAGGAAACTATTCCCGAGTTTTATTCCGCATATAAATTGAATTCTTATCTAATATTTTTTCGATACATAACAACCAGTGATATGTTATCGGAAAACCCTTCAACCCATTAGTGTCTTCAGACTCTGGGCACCAGTTTTTTCAATAATTTGTGCCAATCTTTTGAATATAGAGTCGAAAACGGTTTAAATATATTCGATAGGCTTTCGGTTTCCAGAAGCGAGTCATCGATTCTGTTCATAGAATTCATATTAAGTGCAATATTCCTCACATTAGTTATGTGTTTGAAAGACTGGTATCCAAACTAAAGGCTATTATAGCACAGAATAGCACAGAATATCAGATCAGATGAATGTCTCGATTTATTTTCCAAGACTGGAGAAGATTTTTTCTCATATATATTCAGGGAATAAAACTGCTTGGATATGGATTTTCAGGCATAGAATATATTCAATATATATAACATAATATAAAATTCTATGCTTTCAAAGCATCTGTCAACTTCTCAGTGACAGCAAACATAATGAGGCAGCACAATTTCAATTCTTGCCCTTTATATAGCCCTAGCAACAACAAAAATTAAAACAGACAAGATTAGATTTGCAGATGAAAAAAGCTTAGGACCGACCAAGCGAAATGCATTAATTTCATTAATTAGCATGTTAAGTCATAATTAATTAAGTTCGCGTGATGAATCACACTAAAACCAGGATGAATTGCACAGATGTGGGCTATTTTTATTAATTCAATTCTCGCTAATTATTAATACACAAAGAGATAATAATAATGTTTGGCTAAATAATTTAATGGCCTAGTTCACTTATTAATGCACTTAATATTGGAGATTCTGCAAGAGCAGATTCCGGCAAAGACTTAAAGACTCTTTCATTCTGTTATTGGGATTACAAAGTTGTTGCTAATGAAAAATAAATGAAAAGGGATGCGATCCTCCAATTTGGCTGACAGTTTAATACCAGCCAAGAATATCTGGGCATTTATTGGCAGTACCTTGGCTATTATCGATGACATTTTGACGCAATCTTAAACTTCTGACATAAAGCCGTCTTAAGACCTGTTATTGAAATTTGTTGATTACATAAACAGTTTTTTGTGGGAATCGATGTCTAATCTGAAGCCCAAACACAGAATATTCTGTAGTTTGAGAATTGAATTAAACGTTTTGCACAGAACTGGCGAACAAACGGCACAAACACTCGAAACGCACATTAATTAGATATTTGACGGATAAGTATTGGCCTGAAGTGTGACTACCAGTGCAATAGATGTACCAAATATTGTCATACAATCCTCTGTTATTGACATTTACAAAGTATTAGACCCTTTCCAAAAGCAAAACGACTGGTGCTCTCCAACTAAACGGAGAGAAGTTTAACGGTTTGTGCCGTAAAACTCATAGCACTCGAGGAAAGAAAAAACATAAAAATCGACTGAAATCTGTCTCAAGAGATATCGGAAAGAAAAACATTGCGATTAAGTTCTTGAAATGTATGGCAGGAAAGGCCTGACCCTAAGCCCAGCCACCAGTCCGCTGCCAATGCCTCTCATAACTGATATTTTGAGTGTCACTTAATTTGGTTGCACTCTATTACAGGAAAATCGCGTGTATGACAGACACCAACCTGAGGGCCGCACATCCAGACCAGTGCACCAAAAGCGAGGAGGAAAGGGATGACAACAACGACGACGGCGACAGTCAGTCGCCAAACGACGATAATGGGGACGACTGTAAACCCAAACAATACGATTTGATGAAACAACAGCTACTCCTCAAAAGTAATGTTCACTTTTGATAAGACACACAATTATTCATCTATTCTGTGAAATATGAGATAAATCATTGACTCAAAGAAAGCTCTAAAAGGATATAAGCAAGCTTCTCCATTCATGGCACATGATTTATGAGCTAGGGAATAATTTGAAGCGAAAGATTACTTTGCAATTCATCAAGGATAATTAAAGTGTTAATTAGCTCTAAACTAATTAGAGGATAGGATTCAAGTGAAAGGCTTTGGGCCAACAGTGGAACCCTGCTCTGGATGACCATGCTCAGTGCTCTATGCCTTTTCATAAATGATTTACTGCTAAACAAATCTTTTGAGTTCGATATCCAAATGCAATGAAACGCTGAGCAGAGTATTAGTCATATAATCGGAGCCTTACATCAAATTGTTTTTTGTTTGCGTTCTTCACCACAAACTCAGAGTAGGCTCTCGTACTCAGTGAGTGCCTGACCTCAAGTGCTGACCAACTGTTTCATAAGATGTATGAGGGGTGCCCTAAGAGTGACAGAAATGACTTATTATTAGTTTATTCTGAGCCACTGTTCGCTTGTTTTCTCCCAATTCGTATATCGATCACAAAGAGGAGTCGGGCCTTATTTGCAGCGATTTTTTCTCATCAAATACTGGATTCTCGCAAACAGTTCATTGAATAGCGAAGAAGTGCACAGAATTTAGGCATTAATTATGAGTCTGTTGTCAGTCCTTTCTGTAGAGACGACACAAAATTGAAACGAAGGGAACAGAATTCCATTTCAAGTGATGAAAACTCAGGAAATATATTTGAAATAAGAATTAAAACGAAATCTTCTAAAAAAACATTTTTGTTTAATAAGAAGTTGAAAATAGCGATAACTGCCTCCAGAGCTGAAGCACAGCCATTATTCTGTACAATATTTGCATAATTTATTCATCAGAACCAACAAAATACACTTTTTCTTTGATATCTAGTTATCTATTCATAAAAAATAATGTAAATCTCGACTCAATATAATAGAGTTATATTTGACTCTATTCTCGATTCCATAGATTACTCCTATTGTCGACTGTATTAGCATTTAATGTGAAGAATCTTGAGTTTGTCTTAAGGGGTTTGTCTGTATAATAATGTCTATCAATAGTGAGTGAAGTGTTGCGTGAATACAATCTTCTCCTGCGATGAGAAACAGCAGGAAATACAGCTATTATTGTATTAAATTTGGAAATACTTTTTATTGAACTCCACTCCACTCTTGCTTTAAAAGAGAGATCAGCCCAACAACAACAACAACAATCATGGTCATTAAATGTTAGAGGAAACGTGCTACCAAGCTAAATTGCTTTATTCTTAATAAGTAGCATAATCAATTTGAGTTTGAATTAAACCAATTTATGTATATCATCAAAATAAGTGATCTAGTTGATTTAACGTCTCATTTAACACAGAGAAAATATTAAGATTGCTTGCTAAGTTACAATTTACATACGAATTTAAACAAATTAGATAGATAATTTCACGCAAACATTAAGAATGGAGCCGAAAAAGAGAGCTTGCTCATATCAGCTTTCAAAAGAATAGATTGTTTTACTTTCATTGAAAATTGTCGCCATTCTGTTCACTCTTTGATTCTAATATTGATATATTTTATTTGCTTCTGTGATGGCCTGTCCTCTGCTCTGCCCTCTCGACAAACACAACACAATCGGGAAAAACAGCCAACGATTTATCGCTTCTGTTTACCCATTTGGACGAAGACGGCGACGGAGAGATCAACATTAATGAATTATGGAAACACTCCAACGTCTATAAGGCCAGTCACATATACCCGTTCCCTTATGCCTGTCCCCGAATCCTAAGAGAAATTTACTTTTAAACAAATCCAAAACTCTTATGAATAATAAATTCGGAAAACAAAGCACTCAAAAGAATTATTGTCTTATTTGTAGCGAAAGTCAAACACAAAAACTTATTCTCATTTTCAAAGTTTTGTAGCAAAAAAATGGTCCCAAAAATGATTTGTTTATATTTTCAGTTATTTATTCTCTGCTTTTCCTTATTGTTAAACAGCCGGAGGACTCGGCATGTCTTCTAACAGACCTTCTTCTACACGAAGACACCAATCATGACGAGAATCTCGACTTCTCTGAGTTTCAAAACGCATTCAACAAACTCTACAGTAAGTGGAGAACCCTTTCCTCTTTTAATAAACAAATATCAGACTCTATATTGAATTCAGAATTGATTTTTCATAACAAAAATTGTCAAATAATTGAATTTTATTGTAATAATGAAAATATTTTTAATTCAACCGAATATTTAAATGAAAGCCAGATTTGGACCAATTATTGTCTCCAAAGATAATTAGTTTCATATGTTTTGAAGCTTTAATCTAAACGTCAGACGAAAATGAATTCAATATCCTTTCAAATGATAGCAAAATATTTAATAATTTATATCCTTTTGGGACAAAATAAATAACAAAGTATTCAATTTTCATCACAAATGAGAGCGAAATATAAAAGAAAATATTGAAATTAAAACTTGTGCTTGCTTATCAGCTCGGAACTCATCTAATAAATTGATTAAGCCTGGCAGAATTCAGTAATTGGGACCTATAATCCTCTTTAAATACTTAGAATATAATTCAGACTAATTATAGAAATCTTTTATCCTTACTCTTAGGCGTTACCATGGTTACACTGGACCAGTCATTGGCAATTAACAGGGTACAAGCTCACATTGGGGACAATGTAGAGATCAGATGTGACATTGTCGGCGAACCACAGCCCCCGGCAATCAAGTGGACCCGTTTTGATGTCGATTTGGCGAACGTTAACATTCCTAATATGAAAGTGAGTTTCCATTCAAACAAATGTCGAGAAAAAGCAATTTTCTCAACAAAAGAGATGACAAACCATTTATTCGTATGACTCGAATTAAATATTAATATTCTTCATATAAAAGGTGTTCAGCGATGGCTCTCTTTATCTGACAAATGTTCAGTTGTCGTTCACTGGGAACTACACCTGTCAGGCAATAAACAATCCAGTAGTCAAACAAGTTCATATTTTACATGTTATAGGTCTGATTTGAAAATATGAATAAAAAGAGTCTAGATTCAAATTATTCTTCAAACCTATAGTACCCCCAATGGTTGAGGTTTCGCCACGTTTTCAGTGGGAGCCAGTCGGAGGTATGGCCACAATGGAGTGCAGATATGAGACATTCGAAGAAGAGATTAACATCGAATGGTTTAAAAATGAAGAGCTATTGCTGTCTAACCAGAGGACAACCATAATGAACAATGCCACCAGGGTCCAAATCGGACAACTCGAGCGAACAGATACCGGCGCTTATAGCTGTCGAGTGTCTGACAAGAAAGACACGGCCAGTGGTCAGGACGTGTCTTCCCTTCTAATTCAAGACGAGGCGGTGGCTGTGAATTCTGGTGAGAAAAGAGAACACCTCTGGGTATTCCACGGCAATGGAGTCTCAATCTATTCGGGCGGATGTGACGGACTGTTACATGAATTGGACGGAAGGGATATTCTGCCACAAAGTGGTCTTACGCTCTGTGGCGGAACCGATCCTCAACAGCACGTTATATGCGAGTGGAGTGACAACGCGATTATCGCTAATTCCAAGATATATGTGGGACAGCCTAATCTCAACCGCATTGTGGTGTTCCACACAATACAGCTGAATGTGGTGCAGGTAATAGCCACTGATCCCCAACCAAAGCGCTTGTGGTCCGTTGAAAACGGTATGACTCAAACAAATTAGTCTTTGAATTATTGACTCAATATCGCGAATGACAGGTATGGATGAGCACCAGATATGGGTGCTGTGCAACGGAAATCCAACTAATTTGAGAGACAGCTCTGCCAGTGAAGACTCATTTGGCGACTTTGAGGGCCGAAAACAGGGGGAAAGCATGGAATTCGAGTGGAACTTCCCTTCGCAACAACAGCAGCACCACAACAGAAAAACAATTCAAGTCATACGACTGTCCGCAAGCGTTCATCAGCCAAATGTCATTCATTTGCAGCCCATTGACGGCCACTTTGATCTGGTCTACGATCTATTCATACCATCATTCAGTCCTCAAAGACTTCATCAAAAGCATGGGATCACTAATCGGTTAGTAATTGACTCAAAAACCATAAACGAAAACAACTATTTCTGAACACAAAAAAAACTTATAAAAAGACAAAAGAGTCAAACAAACGCTTCACTGCTTCTGTTGATTAAAGGATCAAAATTTCACAAAACACTGAACTCACTTCTTGTGGGTAAAGCTCTTGCAAAGCTATAGATCTGGGGTGACCAAGAGGGTGATACTTTTAAACAAGGAAATCCAAAAACAAATTTACATTTAGAACAAAAGTAATATTTTCCATGATTTTAAAAATTAAACTTCATGAATCTTGTGGAAATTGACCTTGCTTATCGTATAATACCACTGGAACTCTGTTTTGTTAATTGTGATCCATTAATATGTGATTGAAGTGAAGTAACAGTGCTTTCATAGAAAGTGCTTTTCTGGCATCAAATGCAATATGCATTCAATCACTTAAAGAGCACTTCTCTGCAATACATTTGCTTTTCATTTCACAATCCCTTTGAGTTCAATAAAAAACATTAATCATTGAAATATTGATTTTAAAATTGAATTAAAACTCAACTGAACACAAAAATTGGGCTGAAATTCCAGAACTCTGTAGCGAACCATTAATTCCAAAACTGTCTTAACTCATCTTTGGGTGAAATCGAGATAAAAAACAAGATAAAAACGCAAACTCGCTTAAATTTTGATGAGCTGAGTCACAAAAAATAAACTCATCTATCAATTAAGTACCCAATCAATATCAATAATAATGAGTGTTTCTGCTCGACTCTATTCATATAAGAGAGCACAGGATAGAAAAGCAAAGAGCAAAATGTGAAGCGAATACAAAATACGATTCAATAGATTTTTCTTTTGCTTCTCTTTCTCTGATATTTTTCATCCCAAAGAAAGAGAGACTGATTTTGACCTCATTTTCCTCTAAACTCTGATATTAAAAGACAACAAATCGATGGAAAGAGTCGTTTATCAAAAACAATGTCAAACCGACTTCTTTTTTAATACTAAAACTTTCTCTCTTATAATGACTTTACGTTTTGTTAGAGATTTAATGAATAAACTCTAAGATTAGATCCATTGCTAAGACTTTGGTGTCATTAGTAGTCATTAAATTCAGTTAATTAAGTGAACCTCAAAAAACTTATCACTGCTTTTGTCAATTGATTTACTCTTCAATTATCTTATGTTATGTGAAATGTGAAGACAATTAAGAAGAGGAAAAAATTGCGAATATTTTCACTCAAAATAATATCTTTTGTAAGAAAATTAGTTTTAATGAAAATTTTTTGCAAACAAATTGAAGCCCAGAAAACATTTCTTAGATTTTGTGATAAAAATTTATTAATTTTTGAATTAATTGCAAAAAAGGTGATTAAAATCATTTAATTTTAGTGTTTTATACTTAATTGAAATCTTAATGAAAGCCAAGAGCAAAGAGATAATATTAAACTAGTAAGAAGCAATCACCATGTAACATTCTATATTCTGTATTTTGTGAGAAAATTGATCCCTTGGTCATCCCATTGAGTAAGAAATCTGGCGTCTCATGAAAATTCAATAGATTGGAAAAAGAGAGCTCAGAATCAATTTGAGATAAACTTAATTTTGTTCGCTTCGAATAAATCAATTGTAAAGCAATTTAATGAAGGAAAGAGATTTTCACCAGGAATTAATCAGACACTTAACTTGCTCTCTGCAGTTACGCTCACGTAAGCCATTGGGACGAAAGGGCTATAATTAAGATAGATATGACTCAATTCAAGTACATTAAGACAATCAATTTGGCCGATTGTCAGCCGATTAACGCGGTTCACACCGATCACGGACTCCTTATTATTCAATGCCAGACACCGGTCACTCATCAACTCAATGGACAGCTGGTCGTCGACCAGATTAGCGACGCTCTCATCACATACAACGCTCACGTCAGGGCTCAGAAGAGCTATCTGTCCCCTAATCAACACTTTTTGGTCAATGTGTTGCATAATAGCAGTACTCCCACCGCCACCACTATTATTGTCCAAAGAGTGTCGGCCTCTGGTCTAGAATTTCTGTATGACGTCCGAACGTCACTGGATATCGTCAACTGTGACTTTGTCTGGAAGAATGGCAACTATGACGCCATTCTGGCCTCAGGAACAGCTAATCGGGAAGACCTGCTCTACCTCTCGCTCAGCGACGGTCGCGTTGAACTAATCACTGGAATCGGAAGACCGACCAATGGGTCAGTATTTCTCAAATACAACAAAATTATTAAAATCTCATTATTTTGAATCACTTATAGATCTCATAGAGGTTTGGCTTTGGCGCCAAAATCACGACTACTGGCGGTGACGGCCACCGAAAGTGTATTTTTAGTCGATCTCAACACTAATCGTATTCAATGCGAAACCATTCAAAGACATCAAAAGCCAAATACTCTGATCTGGTCATAGATTAAGTCATAGACAAACACTTCTGTAAAACTTGAATAAAAACCTAATAAAATACAATAAAAGTTTTCAAACACAAAGTTTTAATAAAACAATTTCTATAAAATGATAAGTTCCAAGGTAATTTTAAAACCACTGAATAAATAAAACCAATCCTATGGACTGTTATACACCGTATTCTCCAACTGATCCAAATGAGATCTTTTGTTAAGGAATTCAATTAAGAATAGGGAACGGCCCTCGAATACATCAACTCCTAACGAAGATGAGTTCAAGATACCAATCGATCTAGATTTATGCATGGTAATTAATTCCATTATTTGAATATCTTCTCAACTCAATTATAATTTTAATCGTTTTCTAAAAATTAATTAAAACCTATTTGGAAACAAAAAAGGCAATGCTCGACAACCAAGATGTTTGACCACAAATAATTCAATAATGTACAATTTATTGCTATCAACTTGCTCAATTTATTAGTTTGACTGAAATTTTAATAAATTAAGAATTTCTTAAATAAATCCATTGAATAAGAAATAAAATATTTTAAATCAGGACAATTACCACGAATGACAAACAAACCTAAGTTAGTTTTTAATTTGAGCGTCAATATGAGCAAGAACAAACCAAATTGTTCAAAGAATGTGCAGAATTGGGACAAACGTGAAGACAGTGACGTTATTTGTGGATAACATTGATTCAAGTGATGGGAGTTTCTGAGGATTGACTGCCATTTGACTCAAAACAATCACATATTTAATCCAAATCAGAGACCAATAAATATCACCCGAAATGTCTCTCTTATACTACAGTCAATCCGTGGTTTATATGATATCTCTGGCGGTCCTACTCTTCATAGCTTTATATTATTGTCTTACGGGAAGGGGTCGGAGGGCTGGAGACGTCGCCTGGCTTTTGGAAGGTATTCCTTATCTCTTAATTACATATTTATTACATTAGATTTGATTCCAGGCATTAGTCCTCATATGTGGTGTGCGTTAGGCATCGGTCTATCGATATCGCTATCAGTGGTCGGGGCGGCCGTCGGTATATTCACAACCGGAGTGTCTATAGTGGGCGGAGGCGTCAAAGCGCCCCGAATTAGGACCAAGAACTTGGTTTCAATCATTTTCTGCGAAGCGGTGGCCATATATGGGATAATCATAGCCATAGTGATGCTGAACGGGATCGACTCGTTTGACCCTGCTAAGTTCGAAGACGAAAAGGACGGCACCAGACTTAAGGCACTCAACTATCTCTCGGGTTATATCATGTTTGGCGCCGGCATTACCGTCGGCTTTGGTAACCTCTTCTGCGGAATGGCTGTAGGAGTGGTGGGTTCGGGCGCCGCGTTGGCCGACGCCGCGAATCCCGTCCTTTTCGTTAAGATTCTAATCGTTGAGATCTTCGCCTCAGCCATAGGTCTGTTCGGACTCATAGTTGCGGTGATTCTCAACGCAAAGGTCAAAATGGGAGACAAAGTCTAACGGCTTTCCCCTCTTTTAGGCTATTCTTCAGTTGTTTTCTATTGATTTATATTTAATTTAGTTTAAGATATTCGTTGTCTTCGACGGACAACCGAAGAGTCATTCCATTAAAAGGTCTTATATTTTACTCAAGAAATTGGTCTTTGATTTTGTCCTTAAATTGATTGTAATATAAATATAAATAATATGTTTATTCAGAGACTATTCATCTAATGTTGAGATTCAGAGCCCTTTCCTCACGATTAATGTCTAAATTAATGTCGAAAAATGTCTTTAAATTCTAGTCTTCGATAGAAAACTGTTTAAAATCATTGAATAAACGGATATTTTGTCTCTTATTATGACTTAAATTAAGTTTTAATTGATTTGAAAAATAAATTATTTGGAAAAACATATAAAACAAAAATATATAATAAAATCCTAAACATTGCTGACTATCGGAGTCTTTTCATTCTGTTCGAGAATCGCCTGAAGATTATTGTCGAAGAGTTCACATCTGGAAGAAGAAGATAATCATTAGAACAAACCGATGGACAGCACAAAACCAGTGGACAGACCTAATGGGCATATCTAACGAATAGAACGGGTTTTTCAGCGCATAATCGGTATATAACTCATAGATCTTCTTCAGGAGTAAATCCTTATTCGCGGGAACCATCAGATCGGAGACAATCAAAAACTTGACGCCAGTCATAGTCTGAAAGCAATTGATTCGGAAGTTATTCGTTTCCATTACTTCAATGCCGGAGCTCTTCATCTTCTGGTCTTTTCGGGACCCGATCTGAAGGGCAGCGATCGCGTAGAGTGAGTGAAACATTGAGGACAACACTATCTTCTCATTTGTGGTCAAACGCATTAAACCGAATCTATTGCAAGATTACAATTAACTGATAATTGGGAACACATTTGCCATTACTTAAGATTTATCGGATAATTCTCTTCCTTTCCGATGATATCTTCGATGACGTCTTTATCGCCTAATTTGCGGCCAATTGTCGGCTGACCATTGATTGCGAGCAAAGCGTAACCGACTGAACAGAATTTAGATCAAATCAATGGTAGTAAAGGACTGCAGAGGACTCACCTTTGATGCCATCTCTTTGGCCGAAACTAACGGTTAATCTCTGGTTATTGTATTCGAGTTTAATGTCGAGCGGATACCCGAAAGTCTTCTCGACCTCCGAGGAGACAAAGTTTTGTTCGCAGTCGTAATTATAGATCAAACCACCGCTTTTCGAGATAATATATATGCTGTAAATCCCCGGCATTTGACACGAATTAAAATCTTGTCATTTATTTAGACTTAAATTGAGTTTAAATTTAGATTTCTTTAAATCATTTGTCAAACGATTTGTTTTCAAAACAAAGCGTAAGAAAAACGTCCCCTCTTTTGATCAATTTTTAGTCTAACCGATAATTAAAACCTTTTTGATATCCACATCATATGGAAATCAACGGATGACAGGTAATAAAAAGGACTAAAACTTTTGATACATTTAAACTGTTTCTGAAATATTGTGTTAATCACATGTTTTCAATCATAAAATCAAATTTTGTTTTAAACTTCAATTGTCTGAAGAAATCACTGAAATTATGTCGAATTGGAATCAGATTCAGAATCAGTTAAGACATCCGACAAATCCGGTTGTCTTCTTCGACATCACAATAGGCAGTACAGAAGTCGGAAGAATGAAAATGGAGTTATTCTCAGACATCGTTCCGAAAACCGCCGAAAACTTCAGGTATTCTTTGAAATTGTCTTTGAATTTGTTGTTCAACTAATGGTCCGAACAATCAGACAGTTCTGCACCGGAGAGTACAAAAGGGATGGCGTTCCCATCGGGTATAAGGGGTCGTCCTTTCATCGGGTGATTAAGGACTTCATGATTCAAGCGGGAGATTTCGTTAACGTAATACTCATCCACTTTTGGCCATAGATTTACCGATTATTTGATTATCTCTAATCTTATGGCACAGAATGACGGCACAGGAATAATGAGTATCTTCGGTGGCGGCAAATTCCCGGACGAGAACTTTATCCTCAAACACGACAGTCCCGGACTCCTATCGATGGCAAGTCTTCAGTGTTTCGGCAATTCTTTGATATTCTAATTGAGATAATTATTAACCAAATTCAGGCCAACAGCGGGAAAGACACGAATGGCTGTCAGTTCTTCATCACGTGTGCGAAATGCGATTTCCTCGACACAAAACACGTCGTCTTCGGTACTATCACTGCCATTGACACCGATTTTGGGTCTAATCTATTGAATTGTGTCTATTCTTAGGCCGTATTATCGACGGAATGTTAGTAATGCGAAAGATAGAGAACGTACCGACCGGTCCCAACAATAAACCCAAAATACCTGTCATTATCTCCCAGTGCGGGGAAATGTAGTCTAAACTCCACTCAATTAATAAATTCATTTATCATTTCATTAATTTTATATCAAATAAAAAAAAAGGTTTTAATCAAAAATTTCAAATTTTAGTCGACTTTAAGTTTATTTTTGAATTTTATCAAAACTTATCATGATACAATTAATAAGCAATTGATTGAGTTATCTCTTTGAATAGAATCCAATTTAGAATCAATTTATTCCTTAATTGTTTGGATAATCCAATCGATATAATCGGGGACATACGCGCCGAACGAACTGGAGCCACACCCCTCAGTCATATTATAACTTCCATTGTGGACTCCAATAAGAACAGCTCTGCCCATATAGTATTGCCAGATTGGGCCCCCAGAATCACCCTGTTCAAATGAATTTTAAATAAACGGAGAATTATTATATAATGGGTTTTTCCTTGGTTTAAAACAATAATCACCTGGCAACTTCGTTGTTGACCCAAAAAGTAGTAATGGATGAAATGGAAATTGGGAGCCGTTTTGTACGGCTTTTCAATGTAATCGATTACCCGTTCGGCAATTTGCAAGACTCCATTTTGTCCGATACCCCAACCACTTTGGAAAATAAATTCTGAGCCCCCGCTGCGCCTCCCAATCGAACCCCATTGAGGATTGATTTCCTTCAGGACAGTGGTATTCGGAGGCAGACAAATGGTGTTAATACTAAAGTATTGTCCGTTGCTTTCAATAGGCGCAGGTGTATTCAATTTGAGCAAGGCAATGTCATTATTCAATGGTTCGTTTGTCGGGTATTTTATAGGTTTGGAGCAAATAATTGGTGTTCCGCTCAGATATTTTGTGCCGAAATAAACGGAGATTTCCTCATCTCTTGTTCTGTTCAAAAAGAAAAGTCGTCAAAAATAATCATGGTTGAATTTGCTTTACAGATCAAAACAATGAGCCGCTGTTATCACCCATTGTGGAGAGATCAGTGTTCCAGTACATCCCCTTTCGTAACTATCAATAATCTCTTCAAATTAATACCTGTATGCAATATCTATCAAAATGACCAACCTTAATATTTGAATTTTAATGAGAACTCTCCAGGACACTTCACCTTCTCTAGCATTCCTGCCATTTCTTATGGGAGCCATAGGAATGCCCTGATATTCAAAACAGTGGTTCTCTGTTGTTAAGTATGAAAGGGATTGACCGCATTTATCATTATCAGGGATCTGTTGACTATAATCTCCAATTCTCGCATGACTTCGACAATCAATTAGATCTATAGACAGAGTAAAATTGAGTAAGAGTGAAATCATTTGTTATTTCAAATAAAACTAATTTCTTCTTCTCATTTGTAATACATTTGAATCCAACAAATAATTGTAATTTGATATAATTGAGTTCAAAACACTCACCGATTGAAGTAATCGAAAGTATAAATGAAATCATTTTTTTTATTTCAAATAAATTGAATGAAAAATTGAATCAAAATATTTGAGATTTCTTTTGAATTGAATGAAAATTAATATTAAATTTCTTTTGTTCAGAACTTTTTGAAAAATATTTGAAACCAAGTATTCATTGAAATTGAATATAAATGAGAAAAAATACTTTATTTAAGACCAAATAATAGTCGGAAATGATATTTTAAAAAGTAATTGTCTATACTGTAGTATTTTGAACTTCTGTATCATCTAGATAATATAGGATGGAACTTGATTTACTCGTTATCTAGGTTTTTACATTTTACATAAGCATACTATTGACCTGGAGCTAAATTATTGATTAATTGTATTGATAATCCAATCAACAAATTTGGGGACATATACGCCGAGCGACCCTTCCTCACAGACACCAATTTCTTCAGCCCTGGTTATTATTGATTCGGCCACTCCTAAAAGCACAGCTTTGCCCATATAATATTGCCAGATTGGAGATCCTGAATCGCCCTTGGTCAAATGAATTTTAAATACAACCAACTATCATTTTCAACTAGTCATTACCACGCACATTTGAGCCTGCTCATTTTCCAAAGGCTTGAGTTCAAAGCGTGTTTCGTTAACTCCTGTAAACGAGTGAAAACCCTTCCAGTGATTTGCAATTTGCCACTTGGCATCCGTCCAATACCCCAACCGCTGACAAAAGCAAATTCAGGCCACACACTCCAAATTTCGTCGCCCAGGTATGCCTCCCTCTTCAGAGTGATATTACTCGGCGGCAAACATATAGTGTTGAGACTGAAATATTCTCCATTCTTCTCAATAGACACAGAGGTGTCCAATTTGACCAAGGCAATGTCATAATTTCGTTCATTGGGGGTCCAATCAGGGTGGGGAATTGTTTTAGAGACAGCGATAGCTGTTCCCCTCTCAAACTCTGTGCCCACGAATACTTTGATTCTCAGATCTCTTGTTCTGTGGATAATTTGTTTAATTAATGAATAATGAGATAACCATGGTGGAATTTGTTTTACTTGTTGAAACAATGAGCCGATGTGAGCACCCATTGGGGAGAGACCAGGGAACCGGTACAAGTACTATTGTATCTATGAATAAATTATTTAAATTTGGGTCAACAATAGAGGATATGACCTACGCCAAGTATTCCCCCCACCACCCCCCAG
>JAQGBD010001280.1:0-17365 GCA_034698165.1 Punctoribates punctum | reverse complement strand
CGGGGGTACGAATCCCCCCTGGGGTACAACACTTTTTTGTTGGGGACACCACTCTTTTTTCTTCAAAATAATCAATAAATTTATTTACAAATAATAACGATTTGTAACAAATTTAGAGAACAATTGGCGAACAAAATGTGAAAATATTATAAAATTATTAAACACTTCAAAATCTATTTCATTGATAAATATAAAATGTATTAAATTCTAGAAATATAGCGCAGAATATATCAAAATCCACGAAACCTTTGGGCAGAAAGAAATCCAATTTAGAGGAAGACTTAAATTAATTAAATGAATACCAGAAATGATGCGAAGGATGTCATAAAGCCTTCCTTCACGTCTTGCATAACGTCTTCGTTATCGGTATTGAAATTAACTGAAGAAAAATAAATAAATTATTGGAAAATAAGATAAGAATTTAAAGTAATTTAAATCATTACTCGAATAGAAATAAACGGCAATTGAATTCGTGATCACAAAAGAAGTTAAACCTATTATTCCCGTCAATCCTAACAACAAATTCAAATGTTTTAACCAAATGAGCGAAGAGTTGTTGATTGCAATCAATGAATACCTAAATATCCCCAAATAATACCCATAATTATGGCCAACAACTGTCGGCCCCAATAAATAACATCTAGAAATTGGTCCTAAATTTGAGAAAAGGTCAAACATTAAATCAAATTACAGAATAGTTGGGTAAATACCTTATCCTCCCATTTGGAGCCGACAATCAACATCTTCCTCCAAACCGGCGGTTCTTGAGCTGAGTTTTTGCCCATTATTTGTACTTAAATTGAATTGATTTCCGAAAATTGGAAAATAAATGAATCAAATAAATGAGGAAATTATTAACACAATTGTTGTAAATAAAAACAAACTGACGTCACGTCAGACAAATGTACGACAAATTAAATGATTTTAATGTGATTTTAAGTAAATCTTAAGTCAAATATCGATTGTTTTTAAGGATTAAAACCTAAATATTATTATTTAAAAACGTGTCTCAGATTTTTGATTTGGTTTACAATCGTCTCATTAAAAGCGTATTTCAGTTATGAATGCCATCGAAATTGGATACATCGCTGACATTAAAAGTAATGTAATTGGGGTTTAAATGTCTTGATTTGAATAGTATGAATGATCTAGGTTTAATGTTTTCCATTTTGTGGTCAATCACTTGAATAAAGAGGGATTGTGGGGTAACGGGTGTTGACTGTAGTGATTGTGTGCACACATTGTGTCAGTCATTGAAAATTATTTGAATGTAATGTTAGGGAAAGTGTTGGTCGGAGAGAACGCATGTGTTGTCACACCTATACTGGGGCTCAACAAAGGAACGAATATGGCTTCAGGTGGGACTGCAAGTCAAACAACTGGACAACAACCCGAACAAGTGGTCTGTACGCCCGCATTCGTCTTCCCGGCGGCCACCGCTTTCCCCGGTAAGTGTCTGTCAGTTGTTATCGGGTGCTAATCGGGCCACAGGGGGACTGGCGAACAGTTAGTTTGACACTGTTTTGGGGGATTGAAGTGTAGGGCAATCACTACAACAATGGGGGACTCAATCCATACAGAGATAGGCTTTGGATGTTAGCACTGATGCAGTTCTCGACTCCACTCCAATCGTTGCCTTATATTCAATACACGATTGAACACAACTTTTCTTTTTAAACCATAAAAAGTTTAAATTTATTTCGAGGGAAATTCAGCCACAATTCAAGCCTTACTCCTATTACTCCCGAATTATTTTTAAATCCCTTTGTTCTCCATTTATATACCATTCTTAGCATTGATCGCAAGAATTGTCAGAATAGTATCGAAGACACTCTTTGTTTACTTCGAAGGTTAAACTAAAGTCCATTTATTGATATCATATATGACTTGATTTTAAATCTAATATTTATTCAGTTATTTATTGTTTCACTCATTTATATCACTACTTATTCCCATATTATTCACATCTTTGTATTTACAATCGTATGAAATGAAAATAATCTAGCAAAACACCAAAACATTAGCCTCCAGTTAATGTCTCTCCAGGGAAATGATTCACGATTTTCATTTAGATTTTAAAATGAGAACAGATTGATCTAGCTCCAACAGCAACACCCGCTAATCGAGGAACTGCTCCTTTTTAGAGACCGAGTTTAATGTGAATTACTAATGAATTTCTCATAATTAAAATTAATGCCAGAATTTGGTTGAAATTACTTTTCTTTGTTTTTTACTTATTTCACATTTCCTTATATTATGGAACTAATTATGAAAAGAAGCTAGGTGATGAGCTGGTGAGGTGATCTCTTGATTAGTTGATTCCCTCCCAAATCTATGACATAAATAATTTGCGATTAAAAGATGTCATTTGACCAAAAGCCTTGAATTTTGTCTAAATTTCAATTTTAAACCATTAAAAGTGTTTTGCATTCATTACTTTTGCTAAAACATTAAGATTTGTGGCCTTTAATGGTCTCTCCCATCAAAATGTGATTTTAATCTTGGTTTTGAAATTGCCAATCTAAACCTTATAATAAGAAACAAACCTAGAGCAATTTATAGCAATTTATTGTTCACCAAAAAAGACTGCCTTTCCTTTGTTTATCTGTTATGACTTATAATTAGTAAAGTCACTCAGTTTTGTCAAATGATTTTCAATTATTAATACTGGTTTTGATGATAGGGTTCGACCCCCGGCAACACATCGCAAATTTCATACATCATGTGCCCCAACAACAGGCGTCGGCCAACGATATGCTGCACAACAGTAGTGCCACAAAAGGACACTCACAGTCACAACAGTCACAACACACTCAGCACTCAAATACTAAGATTAAACAACAGAGAAATTCTCAGAATTGTAATCAACCGCAGCCTCAGACTCACCTCTTGACCACCGCTATTGCCTTTCCCGGCAATCCATTGCAGCACAACAGTCAACCCCAACAACACCTCCAACCACAGCAGCAACAGCAACACGCGATCCTCATTCCAGCCACGGCTTCGACGGCCTCTCAGGTCCGGAACGTTAGCTCCGTTAGCTTTAGCACGACAGCCAACTGGCCCTGTCCCGCTTGTAAAATACCTTACAAGAGCGCCAGCGAACTACAGGCACATCTCAGGTATTACTCTATTCACCAATTTATTCAAATTTCCAAAACACTTGAATCGGTTGAAAACAAACTTATAATCAATGGGAAGGTATTAACCATTGAATAGACAGATATTCAAAGCATTTATCATTTTTTCGAATTATTTTCTATTGTTTTCATTATTCAAATCCAAAGAAAATAATTAATGACTGAATTCCTCACAAATTCAGTGAACTCGACGTCAAAAATATTTTCAGTTTAATTAAATTCTTGTATTTTAAGCAATAAATAAATTGATAACTCATTTATTGTCAGTAATCACACAAAACAAGAGAAGAGCGTTCCCTGTAATCAATGCGGAAAACTGTTTGCCAGCGCCGAAAGGGTTAGAATACACGTACGGGTGGCTCACGGAGAGAAATCTTGCAGGTATTCCATCCATCCCTTTGTTGTTCTCGTTTATTAATGCATTGGTTTTGACAGTTGTGAGATATGTGGCTCTGGTTTCTCCTATCGGTGCAAACTATTAGATCACATGCGAACCCACACCGGAGACAAAGTAAGCATTCATTTGGTTCTTGTCTTTGATTCGGATTCTTATACCTGTGTTTTGTGCAGCCATTCCATTGCGATGTCTGCGGTCGGTCTTTCTCTCAGAAAAATCATTTGAGGAGACATCAAATGATTCATACGGGAGAGCGTCCCTATCCCTGCGAATACTGTGGCCGTGGCTTCTATAGGAAGGATAAACTCAGTAATTAAATCAAATTCACTCAAATATTTTTGATCGGACTTTAATTTGTTTGTATTAAAGGTCGTCACAGACGTATTCACACCAATCCCAGCACCGGCAGTGGTGGAAGAGGTGCAAGGAACAATAACGCCAACAATATTGTTAATGCTGGAGTGGCTCAACAGCACATCGCTACCACGATTCAGACCTCCCAGGGTCCCGCAACTATTCAACTGATTCCTGTTCAGGTGGCGGCGCCTCAGTTCCGAGGCAGCCAATTGACTACCGCTGCTCAGTGGGCTCAGGCACAACAGGCACAACAGCAACAGAACAATACTAACACTACGAACAACTCAGGCAATAGTGGGGCCAACAATAGTAGTTCGCCGCCGACTCCCACACCGACAACGACCTCATAGTTGAGGAGAACTCCTAATTGACAGACAATACGTGCCATTGACTCACTTGCATCGCTCTCATCGTCCTCGCGATATACCTGTCCTCTCATCAAAAGTTCAATTAATCGATTGTTTAAAAAACAAATGTTTTCCATGTTTTCCATCCGAGCTTTTGTCCAAATCAGTAGAAATCGTTTGTTTGTAACAAACGAATGATTTGTTAAGTCGTTCCGTAGTCTCCGTTTCCAAGTTTTCTCCAAACAATTCAACTCTAATTGCATTCAACTAATTAACTATCGGTTCAACAAATTTAAACAAATTGAGTGAACCCTAAGAACTGTCCGAATCGTTGATTCAATCAATTAAATGATTAAAATCTTTGATTGATATTAAATATTTGTTTTTTGAATGTATTGTTAAAATACAATATTATCTGATTATCTTTGATATTATTATTATTATAATTATAAGCTTTCGATGCAATAAAGTAATAATTTTTAGTTATCATTAGTTTTTCCATCGATTTGAGTCTTCGCCAAAGCTTTTAGTGGTTTTGCTTTTCCGCCAAATGATTGGAAACTTTAATTGGAATAATGGTTGAGAGCAAAGAGTCATATCCTCGTCGGGTGTGGTGTTCGCTAACGGGTGGCGTTTGTCGTCCCATCAATTATATACTCTTTGATTAATTATTGAGTTTTATTCAAACTTTGGTTTTGCGCTGTTTTACACTCAAATCTATTTGAAGACAAGACATAACTCATCAATTGAACAATGAATTCCATTTTGCAGGTTATTTAAGGCCTCAAAAGCCGTGTAATTTGTTTTTAACCAATTCTATTATTAGTCTCTTTTGTTTCATTTAATTAAATTGAGAAATTTGTAGAGCTGGGGCTCATGTGGATGTCCTTGGGCACTCTGCCTCTCAGTGATCAATTATTTTTATCCAAAGATACTGAGAGACAAGTTATGAATGATATCATAATAATTATTTCACAACATTCGGGATAAATAGGTTTTTATTCCAGACAAGAATCAAGTCTTTTATATGAAATTCTGTGCAGAAAAGGAGAGAATCAAAGGTTTATTCATTTCGGGCAATATTTTGGCACAAATTCTGACTTTTGTGTTGAGTTGTTTTGAGTATAAAATAAGAGCTTTTGGTTTGACGTGAATTGAATATTGAATTCAACGCTTGTCTTCAAAATATGAATCACTTAATGAATAATTCACTTTAAATGATAGGGAAATCAATTTTTGATTTAAATTTTCTCATAATTTATTCATTTCATTGCTTCCAAAACATCATTTGAGATATCAATTGAAATGACAGTAATTATAGTTCAAAAATAAATTTATATATAATTTGAGTCTTAATTCTGACATATATTTTAAACCATATATTCATCAAATATTAGGCACTAATCTTACAAAGGATTCAAAACTTATATTTCGATTAATGATAAATACAATAATTATTGAATTATTTTTATTGATCTGCTCAGTGATCAAATATTTTCAATTTATCAGTTTATCTAGATACATTTCTATATAAAAAGAAATTAACACCTCTTTGAGATCAGTTTGCATTTGAAATATGTTTTTAGTAAACATTAAATATTTGAAAATATGAACCGAAATATTGAATTTTGTCGAAATTCATATACAATTCATATAAATATTGAAGCGAAAAATCTAAAGCACTTTCAAAATATGGTTTTAATCAAATGTTTTGATTGCTATAACTTTTAACATCATTTAATAATATGTTTATTTTGAAGACTTATTTCATTTTTCACTTCAAATCCAAAGCGCTTTCGCTCTTCTTTTTGCTAAATATTGTGAAAACTACCGAAAAATTGAAGATTTAAAACATTGATTGTATTAATAAAAGAGAATCAAATGAACGACACTTTATATGATTCTTATCATTAATTTACATAATCGACAAATTAAATACATTTTAAATATAATTAATATAATTATACATATTTTGAGATAAGAGTAATTCTAAAATGAATTTTAAACAAATAAAGTGATAATTAATGGAAAATTGCGATATCGTTATCGTTAGCCATTGCTCTCATAATTACTCAAATCTAAGATTTCAAATAAATTATTGAAGTATTGGTAGAAAAGAGTGGACCCTATAGTTAGACAAATGCTGTCAATGCTATCTGACTGTGCGCTAAACAACAGCTCAGAAATTGCTCTTAAGATATGCTCTTGTGATTCAATTTATCCTTTTTTTCATGGAATGTAACTCTAATTTCATGAGTTTGTCCGAAATGAACAAAGAGTTGCAACAATCGCTCAAATGGTAAACAACCCGTTAGTCAGTCTTATGTCATATCAGAGCCAAAGACAAATTCCAGCCATAAGTTGAGAATATTTTCGCCTCATTTCAGCGCCAAAATACAAGTCTGGTATTCAGACATCAATATATTTATCACAATCTTATCGATCACCAGATAATGCGGTCAAACTTCCCTATATTTTCACAAAACAAATGAATAATAGATATTAATGAGGGAAAGGTATTAACCCAACCATCGCTCAAATACTGAACTCTAATCGAAAGAAATTCTAAACTCTTTTAATACAAAAGTATTTTCCCTTATATTTGGATTCTTTAAATAGTTTCCTATTATTTGTGGACTCCTTCTCTCAAATGCAAGAATGTGTGTGCAATAGTGCAATTGTGCAATTGTGCAATTGTGCAAGATCAACTCGCATTCTAATGTCCTATTCGCGGGAATTCTAGTTTTTCTGATTCAGATTAGAATTAATGGATTTATTTGAAAGATATTTAATCTGATGAATGATTCAAACGGAGGACTTTTAAAGAATCGAAAATGTGCAAGCTCATTTGTCAAGTTCGGTAATTGAGCGCAAGTTTGATTCTAAACAAGATTAAACTTACGAAGACTCCACGTTATAACTGGTTAACAGGAATTCCTTCATCTTTTTGAGGTCAGCTTTGGAAGGCTTTGCCTGATTGGGACCACCGGTGCCGAGTCTGATCTGTACAGAGGAAATTCCATCTTTTACCTCGCTCACATCAATTTTAATATTGGAGTTCGAAATATTTGAATTTTGTTTGAGCTCACAATCAGACGCAGAACTCGTTTGGAGTGAATTCTGGCATTCATTTGGTGTGGCAGAGGGTGAGTCCGAATAAGAGTCCATTTCCTGGATGTGGTCGAGAATATCAATACCGCACTGTTCACATTCAGAGCTGCCAACGCTGAGGGGCACAGAACCAGTACTACTAAAACCACTGGAGCTGTAAACTGATTCAGAGCTCAAGCATTTGTTGAAATGTTTATTGCATAGAATGCGTTCGCAATGGGAAGGAATCGGTTTATTGCCGTGAGTTTGTTGACCGTAATTCCACGACAACCTCTTGTGAATCGACGAATCCTTTTCTTTCTTCATGTGCTCTATAGAGTCTGCGGTGTGATATCGCCGTTCCGTCCGACACGTCCTCTTCTGATGGATACGACTCTTAAGGACTTCCGGGTCCTCATTCACCTCTTGATCGACGTTCTTATCAATAGATTCGTCCGATTTTGATGTTTGCTTTGCTTTGATTTCAATTTGTGCTTCACTGTCGAGACTATGTACAGGAGAGGGCCCTTCACTGGCTGGCGCCGAGTGAGTGATCAGACCGGATATATTCTTGGTTTTGAGAAGCGGTGGCTTATTTGCGTTCAAAGGGAAGGACCGGCTCAGTATCGTTGGAGATGTTGGGCGAGGGGGTAGTGAACGCATAGAAGACTGAGTAATGGTTTTTGTTGGCGACGAAGGAATTGGAATTTGAAGCGATGGCAGAGAAGGCGGAGATTTGAGACATTGTTTGTGATCATTGATAAGATGATAATTTGGCGGCACATTCACTGATAGAGTGTTCGGGTAATGACTGTAGTAATGACTAACAACAGGACTGCTATTCTTCACATTTCTCAAAAGAAAAGCGCGTCTCTCAGGTCGGGGAGAAGTGACAGTCACTGCAATTGGGGATCGATTGTCAACACTTTGCGAGCGAACAAAAGAATCCAAGTCTTCAACGGTTAGACTTGGATTACGGAGTTCTCCCAATTCAAAACTGACGGCTCGGGGCGGCTGCTGTTGAGAATCGGGATGTGGTAACAGGTGTGGAGTGGTGGCCGGTGGGGGTATCACTGCCAAAGAGTTATTTGAAGTTTCACTCATGTCTACAGAACCGCTGTGAGAGTGGACGAGACTCGAACGGCTTGAACTTCGGGGAGAATTGCGCGAAGCGGCCAACAGTGCCATCGATGGGTAGTCATAATCTTCATCTTCTTCCAGATTACGGAAATACGTCACTTCTGGAGGTTCTGAAGCAATAGAAATGTTTTTGGTGTGTCTGTAGAGTTCTTGTGCTTTCTTTATGTAGTCGAGCCATGTCTTGGTGTCACTCGAATACAACAGAAGGATAGCGTTGGCGACTCTGAACTCATTCAAATACAAGAGTATGAAACCACTGCTGTCTTTCAGCTCTTGCGTAACGATCCGATCGATTATAAATGGCTGACGAATGACACGGACTCTGTCCCCACTCTTTTTGTTCACTGATTTGCATATAAGCAAAAGGTCTGTGAATAGAAAGCAGTGGACATCCATTTTACTCGCCAGAGAGTCCTTCAATTTCAAAGAGCCCTCAACCAGAAGGTGTCGTATAAAATGAGGGGAACAGCCGTGCATTGGCTGAGTTAAGTCCAAACTCACATATTCTTTGAGGAGCTGAGAGTTTTGGATCAAAAGAAATTAATTATCGATATTTGTTCGACAAATCAATTGATGTCACAATCAATACCTTTTCCGCCTCATCGTTATTACAGTCAATGGCGTCATAGCTTTCGATACGAGAGACAATTGAAGACAATTTTTGGTGTTCGTGTTGGCGGCGAAGAGTTGCGTCCACTCCAAAGACAAACCTTTCGACGCTTTCATTCTTTAAGCGAAGAAAAACACAAATTATTCAAAAGTCTTGGGAATAAAAGCTCTTAAAATCATCTGAAAATTCAAAATAATCTTTTCATATGATTTATGTCTTTCAATAAACTGATTATTAATAACAAAAATTTCAATAATCTTCTCAAATGAATTCAGGTTATCCTCTAAAACAGTGCAAATTGAGACTCCCTTTCCTTTATTCTTATTTTTGTGAGTTTTATGCGAATATATTATATGCAGTGTTCGCACAGATTCTCAGATTTTTGATTAAAAGCATAGAAAATGTGAAGGATCACTTTTTAAAACAGAGAATACAAGATTAAAGCAAAATACCATTCGCTTCAAAGCATTCTTCTGTTCCTCTGAATCGGTTTTCTTGAGAATAGCCTTAAGAAGTAATGAATACTTTGTGAGCCTTTGCATAGGTTTGACCAATAAGTCCATTAGACGTAATCGTTCGCAGTCTTTGTGTGTTTCGCACCACTGTTTCCAACGAACAATATTTTTATTATTATTTTCCAATAATTAATAAGAAAAGAGTTGATATAACTGTTATGACGTACCACAACATAGGTCTTGAAGAGCTCATTCTCCTTATGCTTTTCCTTAACGTACTGAAGGCAAGTGCTGTGCTCTAAACAATACTTGACGTACGGCTGGAAAATCTGTTCGAACTTTTGTAGTAAACATAATTTGATTAAAATTTGTTGAAAACCAATTCATTTATCTGTTTTTAATGCAATAGAATTAATGGAAAGCATACCATAAGAAAGCCGTCTTTCATGAGCATAGGGTTTAAAGGCTGACGAGTTTGTCTCGTATAGTTCAGCATGGGCAATAAGTGCTCCATCCAGAACTGATGGTTGGCAGCACTCACTTCTGCAATATTGCTGAACATCTTTGTCGTATCGATCTGTCAGTCAATCACAAAGTATTGTAAAAATGTTTTATTAAATGCATTATTAGTTTCTCACAAAACCATCGCTTTTGTCATTAGTTATGAGTCATAACATCTAAATATCATTATATTTTGCTCTCGATATCGCATTTGCAGACCATCTCAGACTCATTCCAGAGTCATCCGACACAATCTCTCCTAACATTATGTCTGAGATGAGAAGCAATCCATTTCTTAGTCCCAACTTTTCTTTTATTTTCTACTTCGAGAGAAAATCTGAGGGCTTTGGTTATTTCCGTTTCTAGTTATCAAAATTTTGTGTGTTTTACAGAATATGATTTGTCTTGACTTCTATTGAGGAATGCCTTTAACAACGATCACAAATCAATGATTATTTCCGTAAAATGCGAGAAAACAATAATCGAATCACTTTTTTGTCTGACTTCATATTAAGGCGAATGTCATATATATGTGTCATATATATAACTTATATATATATATGTTCTGTATATGTGAGAAATAAATCGAGAATTTCTATTATTGGCGCAAATCTCTGATTCTCTTCCACTAAGCCTTAAATCACTTGAATTCTTGAGAATTCTCTCAACATTTGCTCATTTATTAAGGTTTTCTAACTTTCCATCGGATATAATCCTAACAATCTCATGTGATCATGGTAATTTACTTTTCATCAAATTATTTGAAAGTTTGGGCTCAATTCGTGTACAATCTTTTTATTTGATCCCTAACTGTATGTTCTCAAATACTATTTTCAATTATATCTAGGCCAGTTGAATTGAATATCATTGAAGATATTAAAAATAGCAACTATTATCAAAATTGATCAAGCTTAAACGAATCAGTATTTAAAGACAAAACTTATTTCTATACCAAATATCAATAAATACTAATTGAATGGAACTTTAAAATCAATATAAAGAGGAAAAGGAAAGTATTTACACCAAGAATTGTTTTCAATACAACAGAGTACAGGGGAGGGAGGGAGGGAGGGAGGGAGGGAGGGAGGGAGGGAGTGAGAGAGAGAGAGAGAGAGAGAGACTATTAGTTTATGATATAAAATATGAGAGGAATTAAGTTTATTGGTATAGACTCTATACTGTAGAGTCTACTGTAGAGAGAGACCAATCGATTAGGATTAATGATAGACTGGAGTAGTGCTAAAATGTGTTCATCAGTTCATCAGATTATAGATATCTTTTGCAATGAAAACTGTTTTGTAGAAAAGACAATAAATCAGACAAATTGTGTCTTCCATTGAAACAAACAAAAGCTGTGATCCTGAGATCATTTGAGGTTTACTTTAGCACCAGTTTTGTGAGAATCAAATAAAGAGGAAGGAGTGAAATGTTTGCATAAAAGTCTTTACCTCATTAAGTAAGCACTCGCTCTGGAGATTGCACAGACAGGACAGGAATAGTTCAGTGATAACTTTCAGTCTTCTCAGATAAAACACTTCAGTTTGGAGTAATTCCCAAATGGCGTCGTTTTGGTTCTGAACCTTTTTAGGCAGATCTTCATTATTGGCTACAATTGACTTCCAGTGGTCCTCCAAATAGTATATATCACTGGTATCGACATCACTACTCTCACAATTGGTGCGAAATGTCAGTAGACCTGACTGTTCTGGTATACCATTTTGACCATAAAGGTTGAGCAGATCAGTCAATTGATCCATTTTTTCTCTGTCACTCTTGAATGGGTTGGAGAATATTCCGCCGCTCTTTCTGTACGCGAATTGACGGCTCTTAAACGCCTTAAGAGAGCCCTCATGTGATCCGAAGAGCTCACTCTCGGCCAACAGGTTCTCACACGAGACCATTAGTGCTCCCCTTCGATGTCTTTGACTCTGTTTTATAAGAATTAAAAGATCAATATTTGTTCATGCAACATTTTATCGAATCACTGATTTCAAAATAAATCAATGCTTTGAGGGCTAAAGAACTGCCTCAGAGTTATATCAATTATATGACACAAAACTCAATTCCTCTCTAAACTTGACTTTTCCTAAAAAGCATTTGAAGACTCATTGAAGACACTGACGACTAAACATTTCAAATGTTTGACTTGTTTTCAAAAAATGAACAAAAATTGCTTCAGATTTCTGTTCAGAACAATTATATTCTCTGCTTTTATATCAAAATTATTTAGAAAACAACTAAAATACAACTTTTCATCCAAATTGAAATTAGATTAAAACTTCAAAAGATTCAACACAAAAACAGAGTTAATGGAACGCCATATGGAAAGGCAGATAGTTTTGACACTAAAAGGATCTTATTATGTCTGGTTGACAAATTTGTTGAGTTTTTTTCATAACCAGTACCAATTTATGCCTAGTTATAATAGATGGTAAACTTAATCTAGAACTTATGTTTAATTTTGTCAAGAAATTGGGGAGGGGTCCCTACTCTGGCTTTTTCTGATTTATGATAGTGTAAGCACATTTTAAAGGTATTTTCGTGTAATACATAAGAGTTTTGCATAAAAAAATCCAAAAGAGTGTCAGAAAATGGGAAGAATTGAAGTATTGAAGTATTGAACTGTTTATCTAAAAACTCAAACTCTTTGAAAATACATTTCATGCAAAATACGTATTTCATAAGAATACGGATCTTAGGATATGTGAGAACTGAGAAGTCTATTGAAAGATAATATACTCTAAAAAGACTATATTTACCACAAAAAATCATTTTGTGAAAGATTTTTATTTTGAATTTTAAATATAGAGAAATACGGAAAAAATGTTTCGTAAGAATTTGAAAAATTGTTTTACATTTCGTTGAACTAAAAAAATTCGATTCAATCCTAAACTGAGTGATAGAGCTATCATTCACTGAGTAATTCACACTTATATAGAGATCCCCTTTAAAGCCCCAAAAATAATCAGAATATTTAGATTTGAGAAATTTCGTGTTTCGTTCAAGGTAACTTTGGTAACTCTGGTAACTCTTTGAGTACGCAATTTTGATTTTTTCACAAATTCTTGAAATATTGAGATAAATTGATAGTGAATTGAGTGATTTGGCGCCTACTCTCTCATTTCCAGCCCTGACAAACATCGTACAAATATTTTAAGTTGATCAATCCAATTTGCCATGATCATTTTATTTTTGGTTGGATTACTTCCAAACTGTTTATTCATAGAACAGCTTTTAAGGAGTTATCAAATTTTTTGAAAAATGACAAAATTATTATTTTCATAAAAAAGCAATTTTTGTCTGAATTCAATTAAATTTTTTAGATGTATGCTTGCTCAAACTTTGCTTAACTTATCGGGTTTTGTATTAGCTATGGATATGTAAAACGATGAAAGTCAGTTCAATTTTAGCTGACTTTATAAATATTTGGGTAGATTGCCTTGTTAATTTTGAAACTCAATTAAGAATTATTTGTTTATTATTAGAAATATTATTGAAAAGATGAAAGGACTCACCCCTGAAACTCTTCTTTCCTTTTTATCATCTTTAATGCTGAGGGAACTGCTGCTTGAATTGCTTCTTATGGCAGGTGGTCTCGAAGAATAAGTGAATGATGAAGATGTGGTGATATTTGATGTGGTGTTTCCATTGGCATTAGTACCGGTGCTATCGGATCGTAAAACACGAGACGAACTGTCGGAGCACTCATTTTCACCTGATATTAATTATTGCAAAAATTAGGAAAATTTTTGTTTATATTATTAGAGAAATTGTAAAAAACAAATGATTTGTTCTCATAGTAACTGATTTCACACCAATTAATCGAAATTTTTGAATGACTTCAAAACCTAATTAATGCTAATTAAGAGATAATGAGAGAAATTCTTTAAAATAACTTCCATTGGAATCCTTATAAGGAAAGGGCTAACTGTGCAGAATTTGATTGCATGAGAAGTGCTCACTATTGCGCCCACTGTGTGAGTGTCGATCGCACAGACATAAGTGTTATTCAAAAACAGGTAACAAATCAATCTTTCAAAGGATTTTGAACTCACTTTACAGGAAAAGTGGAATAGACTTTACGAAAGAGGAGTGACCTGATTGTGACCTTAACATTAAGTATTGCCACTTCTTGTGTGACGGCTTATACTGAACTCTGGATTTTAATGACAGACATAAAATGTAAGTCAGATAACAGTCAACCAAACGGTTACCAAACATTAGCCAAACATTAGTTGTTTAAAATCCATTGTCTTCACTGACTCTTCACTAACTCTTCATTCAATCTCTTCAATCATTCCTTAACCCGAAGTTAATTACACCGAAAATATTTAAACTTTTTGTTTTCAACAGTAAGGAGAAGAATGTCACTGACACTTATACCTGTGCTGACACTTATACCTGTGCTGACACTTATACCTGTGCTCATACTTATACCTTACGCTTTCATTCAAAATAATCATCGAAAATGACTTATCTTTTTCCAAATAAGTGAATTTGTTAAATGTTTGATATGGGTGGCCGCCCATCATTGCACTGGAAGCCAATCTTTTCAATTTGGCTTGACAAATTCAACAAATTCTCTTTCCAATGCTTTTTACTTAATTTTGTGCTCATTTGCAGAAATCTGGCTTACCATGCTCAAATTGAATAAAATATAAGCAAATCTTCAAACAAAAATTTACATAAAAGTCGTTTTCAAACTCTTATTGAAATCTCAAAAGAAAATTGAATTCTCAGAAGTATTTCGGATTAGAAAAATGAAATTTGCAAGGAAATAACCATGATAACTTGCAAACAATAAAAAGCAACCCATTAGGGGTTATTCCACTTAAGCCTTAAGAGAAATATAAACGTATTGAACATCAATCCCGGGATTTATTGGTTGAGTGTATTTCTGGACTGATTTATGCAAAATTGTTGGGTATTTGAGATTTTATGGTCTTTTATGTTCTTGTTTTGGTGGCGACCAGTGGTTGAACACTGGTTTCCCTTTATTCCCATTTGGATGACAACAAAAGCAGTGAAAATGCATTCAAACGATTTATTATTGAGTTTGAAAGCAATTGAAAAACATATCAAACAGAGATTCGAAGAGGTTTTGAAATTTTATTAGTTTTTTGGTTTTAATAGCACTGAATAATAGATAATAAGTTTCTTGAAAACGATTTCAAATTTATTCAAAATAATTAAGTTTTTTCTCCACAAAGAATTTCTTATGAAAGCCAAGAATTTCTTTGAAACTTTCAATTAATTGAAAAAATCGTTAATAAATTTTCAAACATTTATTTTCTAATAAATCTTCTTTTTTTATTTGTCCCACAATTCAGAGCTCAAAACCAGAAGAAATTTTATTTAAAAAAGTGTCATAAATGCAAAATTTGTTTCATAAGCAGAATATTATTATTCTATAGATTAATAACTGAATGCTTTCCATTGATTGCACTTATATTTAGTATTAATAATAATAATAACTCTTTGCATAGATTTTCAGATTCAGTTCATGTCATGCGATAGAATCGATTGATAGCATTAGATCTATGAATGACATTCTGTGCGCAAACAGTCTATACATCTGTTCATCCAATACGACCCTATTTTCAAAGAATTTCAATTTCCATTAAAATATAATCGAGTTTATGTGCAAAATCATCGATAAATCTTCACTGATCTAAGCCTGAGGTTGCCTTCACTCACAATATATGCGTTTTGAATACTATTATATTTTGTAAAAGACCTGCATTACTATGATTAACATTGAAATATATTCTGGGCTTACCTTAATATCAATGACATCCTATTATATATAAATAGAAACTATTTTTCACTGAAAATCAATTGAACTTAAAATGAAAGAGAAATGACTATAAAAATTATTATTCCGGATAATCCTCTATTCTCCCAGAATTTCAATAAAATGAGTTCAAACAAAAATTGAGTCACGAATCGGTTTTTGCCTTAACTACGCTATAATTAATGACAAGTTGTGTTTTGTGTCATTTGTTTCGTATTTTTTTTACTGTTAATAGATTTCGGCTTAATTTCAATTTAATTAAAATTTAAACATATGTTTCAAAGCGATTGAAAACAATAAAAAAATATATAAATAAATAATTTCTTTTCTATGATTAGATTTATAGAAAAGTTAGCTGTTTGTGGAAATGCACTTATCGTTGGTATGGAAGCAGTCAGTCATAACATCACATATGGATCTCAAGTGATTCTGTGATTCTTTGCGGAACAGCACTACAAATATTGTTGTGAACATCGCTCAAAAACAGAGATCGGCAGAGGTGTGCCACAGAGGTCTGCTTCCAAAGGGATGTCTCACAGAACACATATGTTTATCACATTCACAACAACTCAAATTGAATTCATAGGACTAAAAATCGGTCTCTAAAGTGACTCCTATTCCGAATGGTTTGACTCATGAGTTTGTGATTGGGCTTCACTGTAGTGAACACACTATGAATATAAATGTTTGTGGACTCATCATCTAGGTTACTCAATGTCTATTCAATAACCAGTTCTGATGATTGAAGAAAAATATTTTTGTTGTGTTCTCTTCATTATTGAGTTCTTATAAATAGTGTGCGAAACCAAGATATCGTAACTCAATGAAAGCAAATGCGGTGAATGTGGTTATTGTGAACAGTCTTCCTATTCCTCTATTATAACCGAATACAATCAAATGGTAGTCACAATGGACTTAACTTAATTCCATATTTGATTGATTAGCGCTGATATTCACGGAGTCAGACCTCTTTACATCTCAACAATAAGTCCCTAATTTTGATTTATCTTAGAATATATGGCACTACAGCTTCAGTTCTAAAAATATTTGTCAAATATCAAAGATCCAGCTAAATCTCTTTCAGATGGAAACCAACATAGCATTTACCGACTTTTCAATATTTAATTTCAATGAGAGAAAAAGAGCAAACTATTGGGTCGACACAAACCGATCCTTTCTTCGTTGGACACATTTAGCTGCGGTTGCAATGAATGTCATTTTAATTGAAGAATTGCTCCGATAATTGGCGAACGGTCTCAGAATTTGCTAAAAATACTGATCCAATAGTGACTTAATTTACAAGTTTGAGAAACTAAGCGAAGACTTCAATTAAAGTTAATTAGTTCTGAGATTGTTTTCGTGTTAATTCTAAATTAAAATTGATTAGTCTTTTGGTATTTGATTGGAAGACCCGGATTGTTAATCAAGCTACTTTTATCTACAGAATCGTAATTTGAATGGAAGACGATTAATGATTTTGCTTTCAATTGAAGAGTAAACTCAAAGATTGAGTTTTGAATCAGACTCTGAAAAC
>JAQGBD010001279.1:0-17368 GCA_034698165.1 Punctoribates punctum | reverse complement strand
TAGCGCAGTGGATGTTCGCACTGACCACTGAACAGTTCAAAGACAACATCAAAATTCGGGACAATTTGATGGCAGCCATTCAGGAGAAGGATATGGCGCCTCTCTATCAACAGGTATGGCCTCAACTCAAACAACAGTTCTCTTAATTGATTGTCTTTCAAAAGGTCTGCAAAGAACTGAATTGGTCTCTAAATGAAGAGCTTTTGAAGCAAATGAAAGCCAAAAACGAGACCGAAATCAAGCGATTGGATGACGCCATAGAAGACGCCGAGAAGAACGCCGGAGAGATGGAGGTCAGGGAAGCGAACCTCGCGAAGGCCGAGTACTACAGCCTTATCGGCGACAAAGAGTCGGCCCTCACAGCCATTCGCAAGACATACGAAAAGACGGTGTCTTTGGGCCATCGGTTGGACCTCTTGTTTCACACGATCCGAATCGGTCTGTTCTATATGGACCACAATCTGATCGCCCGAAACATCGAAAAAGCGAAGTCACTCATTGAAGAGGGCGGGGATTGGGACCGACGTAATCGGCTGCGCGTCTATCAGGGGTTCTATGCGCTGTCGATCCGTGACTTCACTCAGGCCTCTAATCTGTTTCTGGACACCATCTCGACGTTCACCTGCTATGAGTTGAGTGACTACAAGACATTCGTCGCGTACACAGTCTTGTGCTCAATGATAGCCTTACCCCGAGTCGAGCTCAGGAAGAAAGTGATTCGCGGCTCAGAGATTCTGGAAGTCCTTCACACGAATACCGATGTTCACGACTACCTGTTCTCACTCTACGAATGCCAATACGCGAAGTTCTTCCGAAAGCTGTCGTGGGTCGAGAACTACATGAAGACCGACCGTCTGTTTGCGCCGCACTATCGCTATTATGTCCGCGAAATGCGAATTCTGGCCTATAATCAGCTCCTGGAGTCTTATCGGAGCCTTGAATTACAATATATGGCAAAAGCGTTTGGAGTGACCGTCGCGTTCGTCGATCAAGAGTTGGCCCGTTTTATAGCCGCGGGTCGTCTTCACTGCAAAATCGATAAAGTGAACGGAATCGTGGAAACGAACCGACCCGACAACAAGAACTATCAATACCAGGCTTGCATCAAACAGGGGGACATCCTCTTGAACCGCATCCAAAAGCTTTCCCGAGTTATTAACATTTAAAACATTTCTCTATTTATAATATTCTTTCAATAAAACAGTTTTTTGACTCTTTTTATTGCTTTTTATTAAATTTAATAATTATTTGATTGACTTTTTGTTTTAATTTGAATTTTGTTGCCTTCAGAGAGGGCTTTATAGAGTCTGTGCGATCCTCTACTCCAGCCCTCACTCCATACAAATCAATGTTCTAACAGCTCTTCTCAGAGTTGGGTTGGAATGAGATATGGTTTCCATAGAAATAGGCTCTCAATGGATGTCAAACCGCACAACGAATTCGCCGACAATTGATTTAAATAATGTCTCAAATATTTATTGATTTTTATTTTTATAGATTTTTATATTCTTTTAATTAAACATAATTTGAGAGAAAACTCAAATTTGTGTTAATATAAGAGATCATCACTTTAGGGGTTTTCTCACAATTGACTCAATGGATGAGCCGTTAGTTCTTGGATTCAATCAGTTACTGATTGATCCGATTAATAGATTCATATCATTCTATAAATGGTGCGACAGTTTTGCAGGTTTGCAATCCTTCAGTTATTTCTCGATTTAATTGTTGTTCTCTCGATTAGATCGGCGGCTCAAGAATTGGTATTTGATGGCCAGCCCTCAGCCGACACTACTTATAATCAGCGCTTACTTTGTTATTCTCAAGTTTGGACCGATTTATATGAAAGACAGAGAAGCCGTCAAATTGAGAGCTGTTCTCGTTTTATACAACTTAGGGATAACTCTTTTCAATGGATGGATGGCTTTCGAAGTATAGAAACTTTTGGTTAATCTTTGAATTGAAATTAATTGAAACCATTGACAGCTCTTATACTGTGGTATCAAAAGAAAATACAATTTCATCTGTCAATTGGTCGACACTTCAGATGACGAATATGAAGTTCGAGTAAGTTTTAGATTTGTAGCAAGGACAATTAAAGTTGATTTATGTGGACTGACAGATAGCTCGAGCCATTTGGTGCTATTACTTCTCGAAGATCATTGAGTTGTTGGACACAATGTTCTTCATTTTGCGGAAAAAACACAATCAGTTAACATTCCTTCACGTGTACCACCACTCGAGCATGGTCATCTTCTGGTGGGTGGGTGCCAAATTTGTGCCTGGTGGGTCTGCACTCACCGGAGCGATGGTCAACTGCTTCGTTCACATAATTATGTATTCTTACTATTGTTTGGCGGCTTTCGGTCCACTCATTGCTCGATATCTTTGGTGGAAAAAATACTTAACTATTTTACAATTGGTATAACTCCTGAGGAATGACCGAAAAAACTAAATCAGTGATCAATTTTCAGATGCAGTTCACGACTGGAGTGGTGTTGGGATTGAATTCAATAATAACAAACTGTCCCTTCACTCGATGGATGCAATACGTCTTCGTTTTGTATGCCTTCTCTTTCATAGTGTTGTTCGGGAACTTCTATAAGAGATCTTATGTTAAGATTAATGACAATTAACTAAACGAATAAACCGTAGATTTTAGTGAAAAACTTTTTTTAATTGGTTTTTAACTTTAATTATAAGAAATTAAAACTCAATTCATTAGTTTTGAGACATAATTGAAATCTAAAACTTATTTATTCTCTAAATTGAAATCGTTTTTAACCAAAACGTCAGATAAATCTAAGGGACGACTGAAGACTAAGTTGTCGTCCGATTACTTTCTGCCCTTAAATATCTCAGCGCTGGTAATGTCGAAGTCTTTGTCAGCGATGTTCAACATTAGTGAACCAGAGTTAAGGTAAACCCGATTTTGTGAGTGAGAGATCTGTACCACAAAAACAACAGTTAATTCAAATTCAATCCTTGGAAATGGTTTACCGTTTTGGCGATCTGTTGGGCGGCTCTTATTTTCCTCAGTTTGAGATAACCCGGATTTCTAGAGATGGCTTCACCCAAGTATTCAAACAAAGAGATCAAAGTTAAGGAAAATTCATATCAAATATCGAATAAAGGATTTAATCAATGGTTTGAATTCAATGGCCATCAGATTACTAAAGAATTTGTTAATCATTTTTATATTAATGGCGAAAATGTTTGGATTTATTGTTGGAATTCTTCGACTCTAACCGAGAATTCCGTGCAATCAATGAATCCAATTATGATATGGTCTGTCCCTTACAGTATCGATCGATAGCCTCGAAGTCGAAGTGCTGTTAACGAGAGCAGCACTTCTTCGATACTAAGATTAACAGACATTAAATCAGTTCTCAGATAATCGACCGAAAGGTCGAAACCTGTGCCCAATACTCATCTTTTGGCGATTCAAACACTTTTAAGACAATCATAAATGTAATCAAATGAATGAAAAGGATATCATTTTAGCCGCTTCTGCCTCTCCCTCGGCCTGAACTATCTTCTGCTGTCGTTCCTGTTTCGCCTGTTCCACAGTGAAGGCCGCCCTCTGAGCCTCCTGTTGTGCCACTTGTTTGGACTCAACTGCAGCCGAATACTCTTTACTGAATGAGAGCTCAGTGAGGGATACGTCGTCTAAGATTATGTTGAAGTCCTGCGCCCTTTCGATCAGTTCTTTGCGGACCAGAAGAGAGACCTGTTGTCGCTGAGTAATCAGTTGCGATGCGTTGAACTTCGCGACCACACTCTTGAGGACCTCATTGCAAATGGAAGGCAGAACTCTTTCGTCGTAATCGACGCCCAAAACCCGATAGATGTGCGGCAATTGAGACTGGTCAGGTCGGGCCAACACTCGGAGGGTTATGTTAACCATTTGCAAGTCTTTACTACCGGTTGGCGAAGATATCTTTCGAGGACGGGAACGGATGTCATATATGATCGGCCACTGAAGCCACGGAAGTCTAGGAACAGAAATTATTGCGATATTAGTCACGCATTGCATCAGACGATCGAAAGTACCGAAAATGCATTCCTTCCGAATATATCCCTGGTTGAATTCCTCCCAAACGACTAAAAATGATGGCTCTGTGACCGCCTTCGACTGTCCACCAGATATGACAATTAAATTAGAGATAAACAAAGGGAAGAAGTGGTTAGAGAGACAGACCTGTGTACACCGACTGTGTGGCCGCATATCCCAGACCTCCGGCAGCTATCAGGAGCTTAACGCCGAGACCCACTCCCGAGGGGTTCTTTGAAAAGCGATTTAATAGATCTCCGAATTTGTTTGCCATTTGTCTGACGATTAAATTCACTTCAATTATAGATTTGATTATTAGTTGAATAACAGTTCATATAATCACTGAATCACTGATAGAAAAGTCAGAAAAAATGTTTTCAAAAAGATTTCACTAATGAGTGAACTGAAGAGAAGGGGGACTAAAATCGTTGACATCTTTTATGGAAATGAGTTTCACTGCAAACCATGTGTTTAACACTATTTTCAATTGTTTTTAAAGTAAACACCGAATGAACTCTTCGTTAATAAGACTTATTTAAAACCTCTGATAATTAGTCCAATGATTTGTTTAAATGCATTCAAATCGTTAACAAAATGTCTGTCATCGAAGTCGTTATTAAACTCTGGTTTCAGACCATTAGTGGCCACAAATCAGATAAGAGTTCAGTATTTTCACAACACTTCTGTCAATCGGGATATTATGGAGTTCTTTGAGGATAAGAAGAATTGGGGCGAAACTGAAGTCAAAACAGGTCTGACATTAATCTATTTTTCATCAAAAGGTATTAAATGTTCGCTTATTTATCTCTTGAGGCCGGGAATGGCGTAAAGACGAGCTCAGGATTAAATCCAATTCGGATTTACATAAGTTATGGTTTGTCTTATATAAAGAGCGAAATATGTTGAAGACTATGGAAGAGGTCTATAACGACGAGACGGAGACCTTTCCGAGTCCCGAACGCATCGATAAAGTGGAGCAGAGTATGAAGAACTTGGAAGATGTGGTCAGAGAACGGAACAAAGCCTATTGGGAACTCGAGGTCGGAGAGGGAACCACTGGCGAGAGGCCTAAGGCTTTCCGAAGAGATATATTTGGTCGCTGGCGTTGGATCGGGTGTTCTGAGCATTTGGTTCCCTACCGAATGAACTCCAAATGGCGAGCCCTAAACGCTCCCGGATTTGGTCCAGAAATCGTTAATTTCAGTCAAAGACTTAAAGAGAAACAATTACTCCAAAGAAAGGGCCAAATATTTAAAGACAAGTTATATGTCAGACAAATATTGAGACGATTTCCCGAAGCGGACACAGAATATCTTAAGGAACTCTATCCCGATATCAATATCGAAGACCAGAAGCAAAATCTGGACGAATATCTGTCGAAAATGCGTTGGAAACCCTTCCATCGGGAACTCTATAATTCAAAAAATGAGAAAAAGTAATCATTTATTTCAGAAAAAAATTCATTTCATTTATTAATCGGTTTATTCATTAATTATAGTATTTTATAGAAAAAGAGTTAAAACGAAATTCAAATAAAATAGAAATTCATTTGAGACACAAATCAACAAAAAATGTCTTTTAATCTGTTTTATTAGAAATCGTTTAATTCTATCGATAATTGTTTTGTAAATATTTCGGTTATTTTATGTGTTTTTCAAATCTTGAGAACAAGTCTTTTGACTCAAATTATAGTAAAAGATTGAAACCGAATGAAAGCATTAATATATAAATTATATGAAAAACTTCTAAATTATGTATAAATTAGATTTTGTCTACAATCCAAGCGCCCGACTGTCCGTTCTTTGCAATTAGGGCTTTTGTGTGCTTAATAATCGATTCGAGGGCCACCCTATGAGTGGAGCCGCCCGTATCGGACATAACGATTGCGTTGTTGAGCTGCTGACAGACGCCTTCTCTCTCGGATGGGTTCAAATGCCAGCCGACGGGCGAATTCCAGGGATCACTGTATGCGAGAAGACTGAAGGCGTCCTGAAGTAGTTGTTTGTTGAACTCATTTGTGCCGAACTGTCGCTTAAGCTGTTGTGAGAGTGAATGCAGTTCTTTGCCGAACGCCAACAATCGGGTGATTTTGGCCTCATTTTCCTCACAAACACTCTGTTCCTCCGAATAATCATTATTTGTGTCGTTTGTGTTCTCATTGAAGTCGACATCCATTTGGACGTCATTTGTATTTCCGTTGCAATCATTAGTCACACCATTTGTTGAACTATTTGGTGAATATGAAGCCATGGCTGCGGTGGCGCTCACTACTGGCGCTCTGTCCGATTCGTTGCCCGAAACCCATTCAACAAATTGTCGACATTTGAGAGCAAACAAAAGGTTTGGATTGTCTTTCAGTACATTTGGATACAAACGATTAGTTAAATGAATGGCTTCTCCTATGCGTCCGCTGAGGACCAGCTGTTGAATACGTAGTCGTTGTTTAATGTGCTGTACATTCTCTTTGAAGTCCAGTTTTGTCGCTTCGCTGAACACTTCGGCTGTTCCGCAATACCCGTTGTGGATGAGCCACGACTGCACCAAACGGTGGATAGTTGTCTGCCATTCGGTGTATTTGACGGGAAAGTTGACGATCGAATCGGTGATGTGCTTCCGAAGAGCGATTATGTCTTCTTCGATGTCATAACAAAAGGGCTCACAACCGAAGTTTGCCTCAACTTCTTCTCCGGGCGTTTGGAGGCCAACAGTCGGATAGAGCGCCACATTTGGCAGATCAGGAAAAGCGACCCCAAGATTGAGGCCATTCTTAGTATAAAAGCACTGACCGTTCACCAGATTATATCCACAACCGATTATGTCTCCAGTGGTGAACGTCGGCCCATAGGGTTGTCCGGTACCCGAACTATTGAATGAGTGTCCGTCGTCTCCGTGATATCCATAGGACTGTTTGTCCCAACCGGGAAGTCTTTGCATATTAACGCCCTGAGCGGCCAAACCAATGCCCATATATCCGTCCCTTCCTTTGCTAATGATTTTGATTTCATAGTAATAGAGAAGACATCCGTTGGGAATGGGATGCGTTGCGCGAACAGCTGCCGCGTCTTTATGGCCTTTACCCACACCTTTGTAGTGGACTTTCAGGTTGTTATCCGAGAGGGTTATGAAATTTGCCTTATCTTTGGACGACCACTGCTTTGGCAGCTCTGACTCGTCCACAAAAGGGTAGAGTCTCTTAAGTCGATCCAAACCTTCGTTTGTGTTCGGGTTTACTGGTATTGAAGAAGTGGCCGGAATGGGGGACGCGCTGTTCGATCGGGAAGTCTGTCCAAACGAGCGGTTGCTGTCAATGGAGGCCTCCATTTGGCCGCCAATAGGACTTTGAGATGAAGAGGAAGTCATTGCCTTTGCGTTCAATACACGAATCAATCGATACTTTTTTCAGACAAAACCCAAAACTCTTCAGATTTTGACTCAATTGAAAAATATCTAAAAAGATATTAATTTGAGATTTAATTTAAGATCTTTTTATAAACACTTAAAATGAGTTCAAATAAAAACAAAACGTATATAAAAGAAATGCAAACAAAAGACCAATAAATCTATGAATGAATTGTTTGTTATGAAAGTCGTAATCAATAATAAGATAAATATTTTCATAAAATTTGCTAAAAATAAATGTTTGAACAGCAAATCAAATACTAACCAAACTGTAGATTGTCTTAAGAAGTAGTTTCCAGAAGTAAATGGATTCAGATCTGGACATAAATTGCTTTAAATATGAGACAATTGATCACATAATCAGAAGACAACAAAAATTGTTTTGTTTTCTTGTTTTTTTAAAGACGTCGTTAAATATTAGCTCAGATTTGCATTTATTTTAACACTAATTACAGACATTTTTTATTTTAATTCATTTGGAAATTAATTAATTGTTTTTAGAGAAAAACAATTAAATTGTTTGAAATTCAGATTATTTTCTTAAAAGAAGTGAAAATCACATCAAAAAAGATTCAGTCATTGAATGACTGTTTGAGTTAATCAGTTGTGCACTCAATGGGAACGTCGCTCACAAACCACAGAGAAATCATGTGATTCCCATTCACTCAACTTTTAGACCCCTCTCTCCCTATGCTAGTCATCTATTGTGAAAGATTGTGCTTGATCATTTATCATACCTCAATAGATGACCAAATTATTAAAATTCTATTAATGATTTGGTGATAAGTTATTTTTATCATGGTACTTTTGCTCTTTGGAATTTTTTTATCCTTATTCTAATTTCTTGGTAAAATAATTTTTTTTAAGAAATAATGTAGATTGTACAAGTACACTTCCAGGATAAAAGATATTAATATCATGTGAACTCTATTTGCTTCTAATAAATTATCTAATCTTAAGTCAACTAAAATGAGTTAATTTGTAAATAATGTGTATATTTGTAGAAAGCATCTAGGCAAACATTGGCCAAACATTGATTGATTAATTCTCATTCATCTAAAAATGAGTTCTTTTTCAGAAACTTTTAAAATGATCTTGTTCACTTTTTCTTCCCTTTAAGACTAAAAGTTTTAGTTATAAACTTCAATGACATTGATTTTGATGTTTTTGAAGGAAAACGCGTTTATTAATAGACATTGAAAACAATAATTGTGGTTAAAAAACGAGTATTTCTACAGATGTGTAAGATATTTGAGATAGATAACTTTTACAAATAAGGACAGACTGTTCTTCTATCACTTCTACCCGAGAAGGTTATATCTGGTTGTCTAAGGAGATACAGCTGAGGGGTTGGCGTCATTTGGTCTGTAATTAATTTGCATGTCATCTATGAAAAGCGATACTCAAATCAAGTCATTGTGTCAAACGAGTCAATGACGAGTCGTGACGACAGACGAAACCCCTTTTCATTGGAGGCTTTCCTCAAAATTCAAACGTTTATTGCATTACGTAATACACATATCGTCCAAACAGAGGACAGTCCTCTCAATAACACACATTCACTCATAGAAAACGCGTCCAATGATTGGTAAGAAATGCACTAAAATATTAGGAAAGGGTTCAGTGATTTCAATAGATTTGGTTTACGTAATGTATTTGTAATTAAGCGAAGAAAACAAACATTTTGTTGAATACATTGAATGAACGGAAAATTTATTTTTTGCCTAAAATTCGTCACAACTTTTGTAAGAATCAATAAAATCATAAATAATTGAATTTAATTACTATTTTTGTAATCTATTTAACGATTTATTTGGTTTTTGTGTTTACTTTCGTTTTATTGTCTCTCGAATTGAATGCAAATATTTTTGATGAAAATACTGAAAGTAATGCCTTTTTGTGAGTAATTTAACCAAAATTTATGCCAAAATGTGTTTTGTTTTTAATTAAATATAATCTGATTTATAGAAAGAGTTTCGTATACTTTGATCCCAAACAACATTTATCTCGACTTTTGATTAATTCATTTGACTTTAAATATCTGTTTGATGACTGAGTGAAGACAATTGTCTTCTGTTGCATACGATGGGAATGTCTCACGAAATCAATGGCAATAACTGTTATTTGTCTCAAACACCACTTCAGCTGAACGCCAATTGTGGCGAAACTCTGATTCTTAGTCAGAGCCCAATGGAGGGAATGCCTCGACTGGTCAGTGGCTTCGAAGTCAATGCTATAAATGGATTCAATTCTTTGGATTTGAATCAATCGGTTATTATTAACACAAATAGTCTGTCGAACCAAACGTCGACACAACAAATACTGTTAGTCTCGTCACCTATGGATCTGATGGCTGTCCCTCAGCCCCAACAGTCGTTTCTGGGAAAACCTGTGTCGCAGTCGACGGGTGCCGTTCAGATGGTTCTGCAAACAAACGAATTACCTCTGATTTCGAGCGGAACTCAAGTGAATGTCATCGAAGTGCCAACGAATCTGTTATTGACTGACAATAATCTAATAGTTATACCACAAGAAGGACTCACATTAGAAGTGCCCGCCTTAGCGACTGTGCCCTCACATCAAACCATTGATAACCAAATAAGTTATGATAATAAGAGTCAGACAACGATTGTGTATAACGGGTCGCCCCAAATGCTGGCCACCGGACAGCAGATCAGTTTTAACCCAAATGTGGAGCAATTAGTGGTTAATCTTAACGATTGTATTGCTATTAATGCCATCAATAATAAGCCGATTGACTCCACTTTTAATGCAAACCAATATTTTCCGACAAATCATCAGATAATCGGAATAATTGATAACAACACGAATGAGACCAAATTGTTGGCCACCGATCAAAACGTATTCACCGATGATTTGAACACATTTCTGGCCAATACTATGGCCTCTAATCCAGAGCCAGAATTGGATCCGAATGAAGTTAAGGGTTGGCTCAACGATAGTATGATTGCCTACAGAGCTTTGGCCGCCTTCAAGAAAGTGATGCCAAACGAAACTCCGAGTCCTACCGGCGGTGTTCGAGTCCACAAATAATCCGCTGAACGAAGGAATTCAGTCTTTTTCGACAAATTATTAATTAATCTAAAGTTTTGACAAAAAACGAGCCATTATTTGATTTGAGTCTAATTTTAGTATAATTTAAGTAAATTTCAATTATATATTGGAATTGAAATATAATTTCAAATCGAAATCTGTGATAAAATTCTGTATTAAAACAAATTAACGACGGATTGAACGAAATATATAAACAATTGATTCGTTGAATAGGAATCCATTGACTGTCGCCTTATTTTGTCTCTGATTTGATTGCATTCAATCCATTGTTCGGATTATTTGCTAATTCTTTGGTTTGATTTAAAAACAGATTATCACTAATTCTAAGTAAAGATTAAATAATTTTTGAATTATTTAAACGCAATTCGGTTTCGCATTGAAATCAATCACTAATTATAATAATAGTCTCATTGATTCCAAAGTATTGTAGAGTCGAATGTAATCTAAATATTTTGAAAAATAAAAATATTTTTTTTGTTAAATTCAATCAATTTTTGTATAATTACTTAATTTAAAGAAATTCTATCAAATATTCTGAAAATCAAATCAAAAGTATTCCCACTTAAGGAGTTGCCTTATGTTGAGCTAAATATTCCCCTTTTAGTCTAAAATACTCAAGCTAGCAAAATCTAAGAAAGCACATTTACTAACAAAATAAAAAACATACAATCATTCCCCAAACAATCCAATTTCCTCGGGGTTTGAGTCACCTTTGAGTCACTAAGCACCTTCGGTCAGGGGGAGAGATAAAACAAAATTTTTACTCTAGATGGGGGGGGGGAGTATTTTTCTCGAGCCTCAGGGGGAAAGGTAAATTTTTTCCGAGCCCTCCAAAAAAATCAAAGGTTGGTGAACCAAGGTAAAAATTTGGAGAGGGTCCTCTTGGCCAAAATTTTAGGGGGGGGGGGTCTCACCGAGGGGGAAATTTTAGCTGGGCATCACTGGGGTTTGAAAACCTAAAAAATGCCTATTTATTGTATAATCTCACCTTGGTATTTGGCTTCACGTTAGTGCATTGAAAAAGGAAGATAATTGTTGAAATTCAATTTTATGATTTGTCATTTTGCCTAGCATGTTTTAGGAAATCCATACGGAACTCTAATTGTGTTCTTACAAAAATACATTTATATTGAATATATTGTATTAAAGTCCTTTGAACTCAATTAATGTGATTAAAGAGTTGGTTCCTATCCTTAAAGCAAACAATTTATACAAACAAATAGAGAACTGAATGTTAAAAACCGATTGAAAGTTAGGTTTTATGGAATAAATACAGAATTAATAGCTTTAATAGCTTTACTTCAATCAAACTGTAAGGATCTTACAGTGCAAGGGATGGCACTCAAGGGGTTCCCATCGATGATAATATGGGTAAATATATTGCTATTTAATGGATTTGTTTATTAATTCGATTTATTTGACACATTTTTCAAATTAAATTGTATTTTAAACGATTAGATTAGTATTGATTGACATAAAAATATGGTTAAACTGGTCTAACCTGAATGCCATCCCTTGACTCAGCCCTGAAATTTAAACACGACTACAATCTATGCGCAAAACATTCAGTGATTATTTGCTTTTAAAGCATTAAAACATTTAATTATAAACTTGAAAATTGTGTAAACTATTAGTGAATTAAAACAAATCATTATTGAGTTTCAAATGAAGAAATGTTTTGATAATAATTTGAGAAAATAGTGAACTATTGATAGAGAAAAAAGTTTTTGCAGGAATTCAGTCACTCCTCAGAATTATTTGATTAAACATGAATTTTAAAATTCATATTTTCACTTTTGCCTTGATCATATTTGTACTTAATCAGGGTAGAGCTATTAAACTTCCGGTTTATCCACATGATGATGGTAAGTTTTCAATTCTTGTTTATCCAATGTCTATCGATTAAGTGGGTTAAATTCGGAAGTAAAACTACCATGTTTAGTATTTCGATAAATTTTAGTATTCTATCCCTCTAGCCCTCCCCTAAGACCCGACCAGAGGGCTTGAATCTTTGCCTCCCCACCTAAAATCTAATTCTTATTCCTATTTGCTATATAAGATGATTTGCCCTTGTACAAACCAGTTAAGCAAATTTAATCTGAATCTATTGTGAATTATTGAAAATTAAAATATGCATGCTCAATCATTCCGAATGATTCATTCTTTTCTAAAAATTCCAAACTTTAATTCAGGTGTTTTGATCATTAAATCATTTCTAAACCTGTTTTTATAAATATTGATTAAATTTATTTCAAAACAATTCAATTTTCATTTCAAAACTTTAGACTGAAATCTAATGAAAGCCTATTTTATTCAAAATTCTCTGTAATTTTCGTTTCAATGGTTTTCCATTTGATTGAAACGTTTAATCATTAAATCAAAAATGAATTTTAAATTTCCTCTAATCTCAGTGATCGCCAAGGTATCCGACCTCAGGGCGGGACCTCCGAGAAATTTTTCTGGGGGTAGCACTATTTTCTCAGAGGCGTCGAGAAAAAAACGAGAAGGGGGCCAGGGTAAGATTTTTCCTGCCAGAATTCTGTTAAGTGTGGGGGAGGTCCTCCAAATATCAAATTTGGGGGGCTCATTCTACCAAAAAATAAGGGAGTTGGGTTATACCCCCTTGACCCACTTGGCAATCACTGTCTAACCTCAAACTTCAAAACAAAGTATGAAATTATCGATAATTTGAATCATTGATGGAAATCAGTGACAACTGGAGACAGATATAGTTTATTGGTATTTATAATGGAATTCCATTGATTTTGATATAAGCAAGGCACCTGTCAACTTTCCTTATCTTTTCAGGCATTTTGAAACTTTCAACAATTTGTTCTTTAAATACTTTCATAGATAACTTTAATCAGATTTCGAAGGTTTCGATCAATAGTTTAGTCATTAATTTGGTTTATCTTCAGCTGAAATAGAGCCTAACTTTTGGAACCAATTGGCAAAGAATACACTAAAACAGAGACTCATTGAGAGGCCTATCGTTAGCAAAGCCAAGAATGTTATCTTATTCCTGGGCGATGGGATGGGTATCACTACTATTACTCCATCGCGTATACTGAAGGGTCAGCTTCAGGGCAGGTCTGGAGAAGAGTCCAAATTGAAAGTCGAAGAGTTCCCAAACGTCGCTCTCATTAAAGTAAACAATCGATTACTGATAATAACCTCATTTCAAAATGTGTCACAAATTTATCGCAAAAATGACACTGAATTTAACTTTTTTTTATTGAAAACTTAGAAAAAACTTATAAATAAGTATTTCAATGATATTTGTATACCTTTGCAGACCTATAATGTCAACTATCAGGTGACAGACTCAGCCGCTTCTGCCAATGCATTCCTCAGCGGTATTAAGACAAACGACGGAACTATTGGTGTGAATGCAAGAGTTCCTCGATATTCAAATGATTGCGATTTAATAAAACGAAATAGTATTTCATCGATTCTCAAATGGGCCTTAGATTCAGGTAATTATTCAATGGGTGTGCTCTCAACTCATCAACTTTTCTAACTATAAGGAAAGAGCGCCGGAATAGTGACAACGGCTCAGATAACTGACGCGACGCCCGCCGCCGCTTATGCACACATTTCCAACAGAGACTGGGAAAGCGCTGTTCCCATCAATATGACGGGTGATTGCAAAGACATTGCGCGACAACTTATTGAAGATGAGCCAGGGTCAAAGTTGAACGTGATTTTAGGCGGTGCGCGCCGTTTCTTTCTGCCTGAAGACGTGGTTGCAATCGATGGTAAACCGGGAGTAAGAAAAGATAACAGAAATTTGATTGAAAAATGGAGCAAGATCAAGAGCCAGAGCGGTCTCAATCCAAAATCTTATCAATTCGTTGAGACCAGAGCTCAGCTAAAAGGTGTTGACCACAAAGAAGTGGATTATTTGTTTGGTTTATTCAATTACGACCATTTGAATTATGACAGAGAAAGGGATACCTCTGAACAGAGTCCTGAGCCCTCTCTCGAGGAAATGACTGAAACGGCGATCAAAATCTTGAGTAAGAATAAGAATGGGTTTGTGCTGTTGGCTGAGGGCGGGAATATCGATAAAGCACATCATGAGAACTGGGCCCTCCTCTCCCTCTACGACACCGTCGCCTTTGATAGAGCCATCACTAAAGCTTCGACTATGGTCTCCAAGTCGGACACTCTCACTGTCGTCACTGCAGACCATTCGCATACCCTATCCTTCAACGGCTATACAAAGAGAGGAAACTCTATATTCGGAGTAGCGGGCAATGACTCAAAATCAAAGCCCTACACAACTCTTATGTATGGAAATGGACCCGGTTTTCAAGAGAATAGGGATAACCCACTCGACGTTGATACTAGTACGTTTCTAAACTGAATCACTCATAAGGAGAGCCAAACTCAAGAGTGTGCTAAATAAGTTAGATTCACCCCTAGAACTTTAGGTGTTTCTATCTCGTTGAGCACAGTCATGAATTTGGGTTCACATTTGGTCCACTCCTATGAGTCATGATTCCTAGAATTTACAAAAATTGTCTTTTCAGCCAATCCTCGCTATCGATCCCTTGCGGCCATCCATGTGGACAGCAATGCTCACGGAGGGGAAGACGTCGGTCAGTAACCCATTATTTATTTTTGAGGATATATTAATAGTTGAGTTTATAACCGATTGACAGCCGCCTACAGTGTGGGCCCAATGGCACACCTATTGCAAGGGACTCAGGAACAGTCATATATCGCACACGTCATGTCTTTCGCCGCCTGTATCGGCGATTATAAGACTGAACATCACTGTCGTAGGGGAGGAATGACCTCTTCCTCAGGTAAAATACTGAGTAACAAAATGATGTTGCTCATTTCATTAGTCTTATCTGTTAAATTAATAAGCAAGCTAAATTATCATTAAATAAAACTCTTTTTTATAAACCGGATACTTTTCATTTGGGAACTGTTGTACTCTTCAGCGAAGAATTAATGGTTTTATTAGAGTTTAAACGATTAAAACTGAATTCAATATTTGGAAAAATAGTCAAAACATTCGAAACAAATGATAAAAATTTAATAAAACACAAAATATTCTCAAATTTTTAATTAAAACTCATAAATAAGTTATTAATCCATAAGAAGAACAAAATATTAATCAATAACTCAATTAAATGAAAGGAATCGAAGACTTTTATCAATGAAGTAATGAAAACGAATTCATTTTTACACTAATTTTACACAAATGTAATGATTTGTTGATTAACGCGAGAGTTCTCTGATATACCAATCGGGAAGTATTTGGAAATCTCCCGGTTCTGTGAGTCGGGTGCAAGTGATCTCCTGCTGCGGCTGAAACGCGAACTGATAGACAACGTTCGGGTCATCGATAGTCACCAACTCTTTCACGTGACTCAGGAATCGGTTCAAGAAGTTTAGGCAAACGTTTGCGGACCAGAATTCGAGGCAAATGTCTGGGAAGCGATCGATTCTCATTTGTTCCAGTTTTCGGACCACACTTTTGTTGTCTTTATAGCCGCAGTAAATGGTGGGAATGCCCACCAGAAATGACTGCGCCCACCATTTCAGTAGTTTGTGCTTAAGAAAGCTCCGGTACTGGAAGTCCTGTTGGATCTGTTTAGTGGTCTTGAGCTCAACGAAGTTCTTGAGAAGTCCCGGATGTTCCATAACGTTAGGGATAATTGCATCCAATTCTGCGCCGAACGCCAGTGAATGCGATGTGTGTTCGGCCATAAGTCGGCTCCTCATTACTGCACACAACTCGTGGTGGTCCGGATCGAAGTCGTTGGGGTCCGGCGGGACGTTCGGCTCATAACTCGTCATATATTGTTCGAAACGAAAGCCACCGAACGATAGTTTATTGTAATAATCGTCGGGCGGGGGATATGTCTCATGAAATTCACACAAATATATGGTTCCCTTGAATTTTGTGGCGCATATCACCCATCGGTTGTTCATCTCATAGGGAGAGACCATAATCTTTGCCAATACTCCCCGATAACAGACGAAGTCTGTGTGAAGCTGTGGCTGAGGCACTACTTCTCCGCCGACCATAAATTTTTGTCGATTCAAAGTAATCCATCGCAAGAGTTCGTCGATCTTCGAGTTGGAAGGCTTTCCCCAATGAATGTCTGACACCATTTCGTAGCCGTGAGTCAGATCTAAACTGATATCAGCGATGGCCGGAGGAATGTGCAGATACTTGAGCTCTGAGGCGTCGTTTACGAACTGTCTGTTATCACTTCTCGAAGAGATCTTCAAAGAATAGAATCCAAGTCTGAGGGGCTGTCGTAGGGTTGCCTTCGAGACTTGCATTCCGTTGGTATCGATGGGCAGAGCCTTGAGATCCGTTACTTTTTGGACGTCAAAGATCTCTGACCACAGCTTAGAGTCGATTCCATTCTTAGCCTTTTGGACACTCGTTTGCGGAACTTCTTTGCGAACAGCGCTGACCAACGACTCGACCTCTTCTGTAGTCATTTGATGCAAAGGTTTGGACGTTTGAGAAGTCGTCGACTCTATTGTCGTATTGTTTGGATTGTCATCACTCCAGTCATTGCCGTTACGGCTGTCATCGAATTTTTGTCTTTTGGCTAATCGCGGATCCATTGGAGTCGAGGTCCTCCTCGGGTGACCTCTTTTCGAACCTTAGATTTAATGCAAGGATCAGATGTTTTTCAGTTCAAATTGATTTAAACATTGGGACTATTCTTGAGCTTAATTTTGTTACTTATGAGAGAAAGTCTTAATTTAGTCATTAATTCGATTTAAATTTGAATCAAAATCTGATTCAAAACAAAAACAAACGAATGGTTTCCTCGATTAGGGACCGAATAATAATCAATTAAT
>JAQGBD010001278.1:0-17385 GCA_034698165.1 Punctoribates punctum | reverse complement strand
GGGGTGTACCTCCTGGAAATTTTTCAGGGGGGAGGTTTATTTTTTCCCAGGCCTCGAGAAAAAAATGATAAGGGGACCAAGTATACTTTTGTCTTGATCAGTTGACCTTTTTAGGTCAAAACTCGATTTTTCCCCACTTTGCCAACGTGAGGGAGGGGGGGTCATCCGACCAAAAAAACGGGGTTTGAGCTATACCCCGGCCCTTGGCGATCACTGGATGAGCTGCGCTTTTGGAACACTTTTTTACATTAACCAAAATTAAGTAAAAAGACAAAAGATCTGACAATAGTCAGAATGACGTTTATCTCAGTGCCTCTCAATTCGAATGAGTTCTTATCGATTTATCGCAACATTTGCCTTGCTCATGTGATGCTTACTTTAAATGTATCAAAACAATGTTTGCAGCAAAAATCAGTGATGGCCAAAGGGTATAGCATTTGGTCCTAATTTTTTAGTCTTGCGGTACACCCCCCCCCCCCCAGACTTTTGCTCGGAGGACTCAGCCCCACGTCCAACCGAAATTCATCCATTCAGGTCTGTAAAGGTTTTGAGGACAAGTAGTAGAAAATTTGAGGTTGAAAATTTTTACCTTGGTCTACTTTTGATTTTTTCTGAGGCTCTGGAAAAAAAATAGCCTCTACCCTCACTAATTTTTCAATCCGAGGTACACCCTCTGAGGTCGGGTACCTTAGCCATCACTGAGTAAAAATCTAAGATTAATTCAGGTGATTGTTTTGAAAATGTTAAAATATTCATCAATAAAAGAAGTGAACCTGATTAAATTGGTGATTAAATTGGTGATTAAATTGGTGCCAATAACGATAGATTTCCATTAAAATAATTATCTGAAAACCTGAACCAAATTTTTATTGATTTGATTATAACAGAAGTAAATAAAATTTAATATAAAACTCAAAGCAATAAATCATAAAATGTTATTAAAATTCGTGTTATTTTGCAAAACAATTGAAACGTAAATAATATAATTAGTTATTATAATATCGAAAGTTTCAACAAATGAGTGAATAGTATGTAATATACAAATAACTCGAGTTTTGTCATTTGCAATGTTGAATGTTTGGAGCACCAGAAGCCAACTCCATTCTGTTAGGCACTGGTATCTCAGAGGTGCTGCTCATCCGACACATAAAACACATAAATGTTCTAATTGTCTGCCAGACATATGCGGGTAACAAATAATTATCGTTAATGAATGTATTTCTCACAATTGAAAATAATTTCATTAAAAAAAGACAATAAATGAAATGAATTTCTTTAATTGAATTGAGTTTTGTTATTCCATTGGCAATAACCCCAACAAAGCCATGTATTATACGAATTGTTTGCATGTTTTCCACATATAATCGTAGATATATTGAAAGGGCTGACAAATGCCATAAATTCTTCGTTCATATATTGCTTTTAGTTATATCACTTAAAATGCAAAACCTATGGCATAATAGCATTAGACATGTATTTGGATATTAAAACTTTGTCTACTGTTATGAACTCTGTTTTATTCCATTACATGCATTACATTATAACTAAGTCTGTGAATAGACTTCAAATTGAAAAAAACATTAATACATTGAATTGCATTGAATTGTATTGAATTGCATTCACTCATATTAATGTGACTTTCCTTTGACTACAATTAGTTTTAGAAAACAATTTGGATATTACTTCAATACTCCAAATACTGATATCTGTTTAAATCAATTCAAGTGATTGGAGATATTCTCACAAATTATTAAAACTGAAAAATATTTATTTTAACACTTTTTATACAAACTTATGGAAGACTTAAATGCAAATGTCTTTTATTTGGACGTCTTTTCTTCGATGAACAGCTAATCAATAAATCCATTTCTCTCTTATTTTGCTTATTTATCTTTTTGACACAAATTGTTTAAATTAGAACTTTATTCAAAAGAAATAATTGTCGACATGTTTTGGTCTTTAAAAAGTGTTTTCAAACTTTTTGAATATCATAAATAGAAGGCATAGGAGTCGGTGTTTATATGTTTATATGTTTATATGGAGCCAATAAATGATACGTTTTATTCATATTTGATGAGAATGTTGTCATTTAAACAATTTCTTCGATGAGTGACTCCATACGACTCCAAAGGAAATATTTAATTTGGTTGCAGTGATGGTAGCATTCGATGAATAGATACTTGTTTTATATATTCAAATGTGCTATCGATGGTGTGCTCTATGTCAGTGCTCTGTGTCAGTGTGCTGTGCGTGACATAGTCTTCTTAAAGTTCTAAAACGATTTTCCCAAAATGTCGTCTTCGGGCACGCACTTCATGTACTCCACTCTTCCTCTCTTTGTTATGGAAGAGAGTCTGAAGAAAATCGAAGCGACGAGTGCTGTACTGTTCTGTGCTGTTCTGTGCCCAAAGAAACTTAGACTTCGACTGGTTTTCCCATTTTTTCAGTATTCTGTTTGCGATCTCAACTTAAAGCTACTGAGCATGAAGTGAGTCAACTGTTCCAGTATTGAACTCTTATAAGTTATAACACATCTGTAAACAGCTATTCGTCCAAAACTCCAATACTTCTCATATAAAATATAGAATAAAAATGATTGTCAAACGAGTCATCCGCCAGAAAGTACTCTTCATTCTCGATCCGCCCGTTCTCTGTTCGCCCACAGAGTGCCAAATGATAGGAGGGTTTGAGCCAAATATGAATAAATATATACTTATAATAAATTCTATGATCCACTTTATATTGATCCTGATCGTATTTGAAAAATATTTCAATCTTCTACAGTTCACTGCATTTGCTCTAAAATCAATCAGACTAGGAATGGTGACAAGATCATATTATAGTCAATATCCAAAATCTCCAAATACATGTATATCCGAGAATTTTAAATTATTTTTATCCAAATTGATTCATAAACTTTGAGTTTCACTGGAAATTATACAAAATGATTAACATATAGAAGAATAATAACCTGGATATCTCCTAAATTGTTAATGGGTTTGTACTTCTGGAGAGAGAAAGCATTCCCTAAATAATCTTGATATAAAAGTATAAAAATATTTTCGAATAATAACGAACCAAAGAGAAGAAAAATTCTGAAATAGTAGATAAAAATAAGATTAAATTGAATTTAATGTTTCGCTTTCTATTCCCTGAAGTTGTGGTGAAAATTGTGAGTAAGCGTTATATTTAACGATGTTTTTCTTGGTTGTGAGTGAGTAGAATGTATCTTGCTCAACTGCTTCAATGAGAAAATTACTAGAATTTTCATTCATTATTTGGTCGATAATATGCAACAATTTTATCGATTGGTAATCAAAACATTTAAACTATTGGAGAGGCTTTGGATGAAAACAATTGATCGATAGAGTGAATAAAGAGGCCAACTATTCAAGTATTGAAATCCTATTTTCATATCTATGCCTAGAACAGGTTGAATGAGACCGAGAGCCAAAGTGGGCATAAATTTATTTAATAATATATTTGTGATACAATTCTCCAATTATTGAAATATTTCTTATGGTTGGCTCAAAAGTGATTCGGTAAACATTTATACTCTTGTGGTTTACGCCGAAGTCAAACACAATAATATTGCGAAAGTAATAGAGAGCGCCTGTAATCCAATTATAAGTTATATACGAATATAACAAAGAATATGTAGCCCTTTAGTGCGCTCCACCACTCTCTTCACTCATTGACTGGTCTTATAAAAGACAAAAAGACTGTTCTCTTACATCGATGGCTGCACATCCATGGCTGCACATACGTTGATTCGTGTGCCACTGCATCACGTTTTTTGTGATCGCATTTTTAAGACACTTCACTAATACTTTTCCTCTTATTTTCACATTTTGACGGAAAAAAGCCCTTATTTTATCGAAGAGTTGGGCTTTGGTTCGGATCTAAAGTCCCTAAAAAACTTTAATCTCATAAAAGTAGAGAATTCTATTCAATTCTTTATTTATTTATTGAGTGAAAGTCTGCCACAGAAGACAATACAAACCAAAAGTGTTACCAAATATTACTTAAGGAAGTGAACGAATTCAGAAGATATAGTCCAACACTCATGACTTGCTAATACCTACAGGTGTATCACTCGGATCAGATCTCCAATATATTTATCGCCGATCGATACACAGCTCTTCCATCTAAAAGATGGTCGAATCCAAACTAAATTCATTTCTAAACCATTGAAAACACTTTGAATACTGAATTCATTCAAATGAATCCAACGGTTGTTCGCAAAAACATTTATTGAAATAATTGGTAATTCAATTCATTGTTTTTACTTTTTCTCCTTTTTTTGGTTTGTGGACATCTTTGGTGCCAATCAATAATTGGATAAAGAATTCCTTGGATTGTAAGTTAATCATCGAGTCCAATGGTTGTGGCCATGTATTGGGCTTGATGACTAGCTTTCACTCCATGGAATTAACTCATCGTTTAATTTATGGCATCCAAGTCCAGTATGAGTACTCCTATTGGCACAGACTATCGGTATCACAATTGTGTGCATATACTCTGAATGACATTGATATAAATCGAGTGCAGGCCTACAGCCATAGCCATATGGTGTGCGCAATAGTGGTAACTAAAGCAGAAGCCAACAAATTAACACAACAAATAAATTCTGGCTCTGAATCAGCTCTGAATTTCTGGTTATCACTTCTTCACATCTAATCTTCGAGAAGTTCTTATGTTTTAAGGCATTCAAACCCGATATCGAGATTTCGTTTTCTGCCAACAAATTCATTAATTAAACGAAAATCGAATCTATTTATCATTTAATCTTCAATTCTGAGAATATAATTAATTAATGAGTTATTCGTAATATAATTAAAGTTCAAATGAATTCACATATTTTTAGAAAATAATTTTCATATAAACTATTATTTTATTTAATATACATTCTCTTTATTTATTAATATTCACATAAAAATACTTCAATTTATGAATTTTCAAATGTTTGAGAGAAAGGAATAATTTAAATGTTTTTATTTGTCTCACATTTTCCAATATTTCAGCGATGAATTGGAACATATGTCCGGTTCCTAAAATCAATCATAAATACAGTAAAATAAAAGGGTCAGGGCACAAAATTGGCCCTTTAAACAACTAAAATTTCTCTTTTGATTTATCCATTGTCAATTTTTTGAAAGCTGATCTTTCCAACAAATTTTCCTGGTGAAAAACATTTGACTTTTCAATAGGATAATAATTTAAGGGGGGTTACAACTTCACTCCCAATTGTTTTTATAATTAAATTGATGTAGCATGCAACAATGAGTCACTTTTTCATTTGAATTCGACTGAAATCACATGGAAAGTGATTCGGTACTGAAACTGTTGAAGACCTCCAGAAGGCCTTAATTATGAAAAACGTTTATTCAAAACCATAAACTTAAAGGTTCCGCGAATTTTTGTTGAGCAAGGGTTGAGCTTGGTAAAATTTCAGAGACCATGATACAATGAAAGATTAAATGTACCATACTCAACTTCACTCCATCTCATCACACATTATGAACAAAATATAAAAATACGTGAAATTTAGGCAAATTTTCTGATTGGAATTTTCTTTAATTGTAAGTTATTTGAGCATGCTATTAATTTTACAAAAGTCGATCAGATTTACGAAAAAATTAGCTTGCTTTAAATTATATTTATATCAATTATATTTTTGTTTTGTTTGAGATAATATTAATGATTGTTTGAAGAATTTATGAATATTTGAGAGCACTGTTGGGATGGGTGTCCAAAATCGATATGAATTATTCGGAAGAATGATTTTCCGGCTCTTATTTTCATAAAAGAGACATTTATTTCAAGAGATTCTTAAGTAGAAGGAATCACACGAAAACTTATTCCAAAAAAATCATTTCATATGCCGTTTGACTCAAATACGATTTGAAAGCGACTCAACTCTCATACTGTATATATGTTTCTTATATTTCTTTATGTATATATAGAAATACATTTTCGATTCTGATTTATATTGGGCTCAAATGCATGAAAACAGAGTATGTAAGGCATTGTTAGGCTATTCCCTGTTCTTCAATCATTATTATATCCGATGCTTTACTGAACACCAAATGCCTTAAAATTTTCGATTTTCTGATTTCTAACTTTCATTTATTTCAATCAATTTTGTAGACATTAGTTGATTGGACAATAAATTTTTGATGTTATAAATTTCATTTCATTATAAAACTCCATTACTCGATAATTTATAGTTATTTATTACTCCAAAAAGAGTCTTGCCAAATTCACGAACTCGTCATAAATGCAATGATATCACTCTAAATACAATTCAATTCATTTTCATCAATTCAGTTGAATCGTGTCTAAAATCTCAAGTGATTTGCTCTACAATTCGGTGAAAACTTATATTATTTTTATCGATAGTTTGCTTTTTGACTGTTTTTATGCAAATAAGTCGTTTCATTGGCTCAAAATTATTGGCCACCACTTCAAAAATCGTAAATAAATTTATATCAATCAGTTTTAATGCTTTTTCCTGCAAAACAACTTTTAGGGCAAACGATGAGAATATCTTCAAATGAAAGACAAAGTGAAGCAAAATATTTCAATTCAATGGACAAAAGAGTATCGAAAATCCTGACAAAAACTAAACTCAAGTAATGCTCCAAACATTTACAAAATGTGATATTTGGACACTACTCGAGTCGTTGATTATATGTCTTATTTATTTGTGAAACGATGTCATTCCCAGATTCGAGTGCTGTCCAGTGCTGTCCAGTGCTGTCGCGACAATACTCTGGAAAAAGTTTCTATTTTTTCAATGATTAAAAAAACTTGAGATCGAAAACACTTTAGTTATGATTCAGTTTTTTGGCCATACTTTCAATGGAGAATTTCAATGAGAAAATCAATAAACTTTCAAATTTTTCTCATATACTATATGAGTCAAATAGTGATGTCAAAGAAAGATTGTCTAGCTCATATATGTTCACCTATCTAATAATTGATTCGGCAAAGGATTCGAATTTCTGAGAAAAAATCGAATCTCAGATTTGCTGAAAATTTGATATAAAACTCAATGAAGTTGAGTAATGACTCAGAAAATCTATTGATTCGATATAATCGATAGATTATCTGTTTTTTGCTTCCCTTCACAGCATTTGATTCTATTTTCGACAAAATCCATGTTTTCTATTGTGAACACAAAGTCTTTATTCTGAAGTGTTTTTTGTGCAAAACTTCAAAAGAATGGCTTAAAAGTCAAATATTCTGATAAATGTTTGCTGTAATACAACTCTACATTGAAGTCGACTCCTCTGACAAATGACTTAAATTTGTTTTATTCATTGATAATTTCAAATTTCAATTTATTTTATTATATACAAACATTAATAAGAAAGGCGTCTGAAAGTACCGAGGAGGATTTTTCAACAGTATCGAGGAGGTTTTATATTCTTTATATTATCAATACTAATAGTATGCATACTTCACAAGGTTAAGCTTGTTCAAATTTTCATTGACATTCGAGTTGAAGTTTCACTCGATTACATTTGAAACAAGGCTAAACATTGAATGAAAGCGATATAAGGGTTGCTAAGAAACAAAAGCCGTCACTGCAGTCACTGCTATTCATCTGAGGGACGGCACAAACTGTAGCTCTGAATCAGCAAATGTACTGAAATTCTCGCCGAAAGTCAAAAATATATCACATTTACTACAATTGCGTATAAATTTTGTAAAATGTTGAGCAAAAAATATTTACACTAATATTAAAATCCAGAAGTGACCATGATATTTGAAATTCAAAATAAGTTAATTTAAATATCCTGCTTAAATTCTGAATAATTAGATTCACTAAAATGCAAACTCAGTGATCCGAATTCAGTTAATTCTATAATTTTATGCGAACTAGCACATATAGCACATATAGCACACAGGTCCAAGCCGAACTTGCACATTTTCATAGAAAAATATTAATTAAAAAAAATTGTATACAGAGAATTGTTAAAAAACTTTCTTGATTAACTATGAAAAGACAGTTGATTTGCCTAGACAAATATTTGTATTTGAAGATAGGATTAAAGTCATTATTTAAAATTTGGAACAAAAAAAACATTATTCGTACAGAAAATAATTGAATGCATTAATGCATTAATTTTAATAGAAAACTGGTTTAATACTGATATGAATAGCATTGATGTAAAACCTGAGGCTTTAATTCATTGGAAGTCTCGAAATCTAAAGTTCAGTGGAATTGATGTGAATTTAAAAATATGTCGATTTGTGTTGCGATGGGTTTCAGCTAATATACGATCCATTCTTTACAGTCTTTTCACTGAATTCAGATATTCATTCAAAATTGAAATATTGTCAAAAAGCCTGACTTTAAGCTATAGTTTGGGTGCATATAAAGAAGACCATAAATCATTGGATAATATAAAAACTGAAATAGAAGGACGACATCAATATATTTACTGATTATATAAAAATATTGAAAAATAGATATTTGAAGGCAATTAACATCGGAGTAAATCAAATGATTTATTTGATTCTAAATTTAATTGATTTATGAATTAATAAATTGAAAGCGAGTAAAGAGTTGGATACCTGTGCTCTTAAATCAAATGATGTGAATCGCATCTCTAAAATGATAATATGAGAGCATTTGTGTGTTGTTTACTAACCTCCGGGGAAATTAGTCGATGGCTTTTAGTTGATATCATGGCTTCTCTATTGTTCTAAAACCGAACTACAAGTTATTCATCGATAGATATGAATGATGTGATCGTAATCCGAATATTTTAATATATTTAATATGTATTCCGAACACAACACCAAATACTTCATCAAACTATTGAAAGCCAACGAATTTCTGATCCATTCAATCAATTTATCCGATTGTGTGCCAAACAAATTAGTGAAGAATCTTGATCAAATTACTCTATAATCAATTGAGCATTATTTGACTTTTCCTCAATTTATTCACTTGGAATTTAATATATCAAATGTATATGGATGCAATCGTTTCATACCGGCAGCCAATGCTCAGATCTAAATGTGTCTTTTCAGATTCCTGGGTCAATATTGACTTAATGTTGAATGTATGAGTTGAGCAAAATTGAGCTGAGAATTGAGGTCTCATCATTTGTAAGGCATTAAGAAAAAGGTCATATTTTATAGACATCTTGAAAGCAATCACTTTTAAAAATTGAAAAAACTGTTGAAAGCAGTCATCAATAGCCGATTCAAAGTCCACTTTTGATAACAGTTTTGCACTTTACAAGTGGTTATCCGATTAAATTTGAGTCCATTACAAGACTTGACAAAAAGCAAATTTCCATTAGTGACAGTGCAGTGACATTGGGGCCCAAAAATAGAAAACCCGGTTCTCTTACTTCTCTTACAATTTTAATGAATTTACAAACAGAATGTTTGAATATTTATAGTGATTCTGATAAAGGATTTCATCGAAATAATGTATGAATGGTATGACTTGTTTGACAGACGATGTATTCCGATATCCTCTGTAATAGTGTCTTATGTTTACTCTTTTTTATTCATTACTTTGATTGTGGAAAATGCAAAGAAATGCTACCAAAGAAAGACTTTCTCCAAAGGAATCCAATATTTATTCCTCTTTTCGATTCAATTCCAGTGAATATAATTTTATAGAAATGTAAGCAATTCTTGTATTTCTATTCTATTCTTTAGCTGAAATGCATTTACATTAAACTCGTAAACATTTTATTTAATGCTATATTCGCGAAGATATTTATCTTTAAAGCCAAAGTTGAGTCAAAGTCACGAATCCATTTGTTTGCCATACAGTGCCATAAAGTCCACACTTTCCAGATATTGACATATTTTAATGAAAAAATTGATTTCCATTTCATGAAATACTTTACACTGTTTTCTGTTCCTCTAATGATATAATTTATATTTTTCGTCAAATCATTATTTTTTTTAACAAAAGAAATCAATAAAATTTTCAAATTTAACTCACTATTTGTCCGCCAATCGAGGGATCATTATTTCTATGATCCAAAACGAATCCACTTTTTTTAATCAAATGAAAAGATATTTCAAAATCACTAATCATTCAAACTCTGAGCAGTTTTCCAATTATTCGTTGCAATTATTGAACAAAATCTAATTGTGATAACGATTTTTTAAATATGAATATTATTTACCAATCGGTAGATGTAAGCAAAATGTGCCAAATTTAGCGCCCGGTGCAATACTTAGCATAAATGACTATGAATTGCAGTTGAAGCAACCAGTTCCAATGTGTATTGTATTATATCGTCTAACTATAAAAAAATTAGTGTATTTTGGTTATAGCCCTCCCCTTTGGCGTCAGTGAATTTCAAATGAAATTTTATTATTTCTTCAGAGAATTGAGAAAATTTTAATCAATATTTGAGAACAAAATTTAAAAATTAATTTCATTTTGTGAAGGATTGGTATAAAAGTCGCATAAAATATATTTTGTATGATTTTTCTAATTATTTGAATCACAACAAAGCCATTAGAGTTGTGTCAAAATGAGACAACACTTGAGCCAAAACTTGTCTTTAAATGTCATGAGTAGAGACTTATAAACAGATATTGAAATAGCGGCGAAACCCGCGGCAACGGATCGGAAGTTTGATATTAAATGATTAACTTATGCTTTGGGCGAATCCAAACCAAATGATATTTCATAAATTTAATTATCATTCATTAGACAATATTTTAACCAAATCATAGAAATTCCTATTTCAACACAAAACCAATTGCAGTTCGGTCCTCAAAACGGTGCAGACTATTGGTTTGGTTTTTGTTTTGCTTGGTTTAAGTCATTAATGCCGTCGTATACACAAAAGTAGTCTCTTTAATGATCCGTCAAATAATGACTTCAATTGATAATAAAGGTTAAGAAAAAACTCAATTAAATAACTAAATTGAAAAAATTTCGGAAGAATAGGTGGAGATGGAGATCGGTCTCTGCAATTGCTAACAGAATCCGAGTAATTTAGTGGTCCATAAGAAACCTAGAATAAGAAAGGTTGCAATTTAATGAAATATATGATTATGTAACAAATGAGCTAGCACCCTCCTGGCATGTTCTATGCTTATCGACATGGCTTCAAAGAGCAGGATATTTATGCCTCAAAATCAAGGGAAACTATAAAATTTGAGACCAGTGACCGTTTAAACAAAATACCCGTTCCCTTAACATTATTAGATTGAAATGTTATAAATATTCGATATTTTTGAGAAAATGTGCACCTGGCTCATACTTTAATTAAATAATGATTTGTTTTATAGTATTTTAGGCACTTTTTTAGTGGGGATTATAACTTATGAATAGAAAAACTAATCTCTAGTCCAATATGTAAACTAAACGACGAATGAGTGAAGTCTTTCTTATTCTGTCCTTTAATGGATAGCCTCTAAAATCAATAATTCTGTAATGTTCTCCAAAATTGGTTTTGGGTCGAAATGGAAAGCCTCGCATTGAAAAAGGAATTATCTTTTAGGCGATTGTATTGCTATTAATTTATTACACAAATGATAAGACAAGTTATTTGAAAAGAGTTTTTACACTGCAATGAATCTGACTTACGATCTGAACGACTATTTGACTGAACGCACAATAAATGACTTCTAAGTCTGAAATACAGCTCAATCTGAAAGAAAAAGAGATAGAAAACGAAAAATGACCCAAACATTAGATAATATGTATTGCAATCAATGACCACATATCCGAATGTCACTCACATTAGCTTTTATTGCAGTCGTTATTTGCAATTCAATATTTGGCCAAAAGAAATGCTTATTTAATTAAAATAATTTTCATAAACTTGGTCTTCATTTCAGGGATTACTAACAAAAAACAACAAAATATAGTTTAAGACTAATTTTGATAAAAATTTCAAAGGAATGCTTATAAAGAAATTCTCAATTAAGAGGGAATTCGGAATATTCTCTTCAATTCGTAGATCTGTTTATTTTGGCAGCAATTTGATGATTGAATCCGAGCCAATAGTTAGCTAGATAACTAAATGAGTATCGAAAAGACGATCTTAGACATCTACGAATTTAAAATAGTGGCCAAACCAATCAACGAAATGGACAACTGATCAATAATATGCTGTTCGGATAGTTTCTCGTTATGTGTTGTTTGTGATGAGTACTCATTCGGAGAGAACTCCAATTCATTTCATTTCTTTAGTATTGGAGTAACAGTTTTGATGTCAAAAATATCGGATTTCATGAATAATTGATTGGAATATACATTGAACTTGCATTAGCTTGATCAATCAAAATCTATTCAGAATAGAAGGATGAAAACACTCCTCAAAATTGAGGCAATGCTTACAAAGCCTGTGAGTCATGTCTTAAGAAAATATGTTTTACTGTTTTGAAAGTTTCGTGACTTTGAGATTATGATTTGGTTTTCAGTATTTAGTCAAACCCCTGAACACATTGATTGCAACACATAGATCGTGTAATCTTGTTACTTCAAAACTATTACTTGTAGACAATGGATATACGTAATACCAGTGAACTTTTATGATAAGAGAAATTCCATTCTTTTTGTGAAAATTCTGTTTAATAATAATAAGGGGACATAAATATTAACCTAATTTCTCTAACTTTCCATTTCTAATTAAAGACATTTTTTAATACCTAATATTTTATTATATTATCAGCCTTTGAATCAGTGATGTCGGTATAGCCCAAAACCCCCCTATTTTTTGGTCGGATGAGACCCCCTAGAAAATTTGAGATTTGGAGTACCCCTCCCCCTACGATTTTGTCTGAAAAAGTGGAAAATATTTTAGTTTTGGACCTAAAAAAATGTCAACAGAATTTTGGCCGGAAAAAATGTTACCTTGGTCCCCCCTTTGACCTTTCTCCTCGAAAAAAATTGGGCTACCCCCCTGAAAAATTTCTCGGAGATATCCCCTGAGGTCGGGTACCTTGGTTATCACTGCTCAAACCTACTTCTCTCCTAAAAGTCGGTTCTTGTGAATTGTGCCTGTGCCTTTTAGTAATTAATACTTCAAACACTAAAAAATCAATGAAATGCAAATCTATTGGACAACAAATATTGAGTTTATATGAAATAAATTTCTTTTCATAGAAAAAATGAATTAATAGAAGAATTTCTTTTCTTTTATTAAAGATTTTTAATCAAAATCTAAGTCTTATTGAAAATAATCCTATTTTTAGGAAAAGAAATTTGGTTTTGCAGTTCGTTGGACTCAACTATATTTCATCTGATTTTATTGCATAAATTGTACCAAACATTTGATAAAAAAAATCTGGAAATTGATTTTTTAAAAGCAATTCAAATTCCACGGGATTTCCCCAATGAATGCATTGATACGAAATGACTCCCATTGTGACCGTTCCTCTTATTTTCACATTTGATTCCTAAAGAGTAAAACCCATGAAAACAAAAAGAAAAATATTCAAAATGAATGAATATATGAATAATAAAAGTGACTCTAAAATGAATATAAGATAAAAATTATTCTAAAAATGAGATCAAATAATTGAAATTATTTTCATTAAATAAATAAAAGATAATCTAGACCAATTATATAAGCAATAAGTATGATGACGTCATTCAGGCTTCAATCAGCCAAAGAAATCTCTTTAATAGCAGAAAATTGATTTAAAATGAGCAAGATTCATGAATCATGATTTATGAAACTAAATATATTTTTCAAGAGTTAAGAGAGAATTTTTGTTATGTTGTCAGTATATGTAAAAAGAACATGCTAAAAGAGCAAAAATATTTCGATTTCCTTTTAATATTCAATTGAATAACAGCTCAGAATATTTTGATTGTTAACGATTTCAGTAGATGTAAATCAGTGATGTCCAGTTGGGTATAGCCCAACCCCCTATTTTTTGGTCGGATGGATCCCCCCTCTAGAAAATTTGAGATTTGGAGACCTCTTACCCCCCTCTTACCTTGGTCTCCCCTTTGCACTTTTGTTCTCTAAGTCTTGTAGGGCTACCCCCTGAAATATTTGCCTCCCTCGAGGTCGGGTACCTTGGATATCACTGATGTAAATTAACTTTGTTTTCTGTTTGCATTCGGTTGACATTACTTTAACCCCTTAAAGGCCTCTTTCCTGCAAATCCGAAGTACCAAACAGTACCAAACTCAGTCAATTTTAATGGAAAAAGGTTTGATAATTGTTGGATAAACATAATTTAATCATTGGTATAATTAATAATTAAACATTAATGAATAATGAGCAAAATGGTTTTATTTTAAGACACATTTACTGATTGACGAGAATGCAATATATTTGTTCAAAGAGGAGACCTTTTCTTTCTTATAATTATATACTTTTGAGGATAAACGTCAACTCAAACAAAGACAGTATTAATGAGTGGCTAATAAATTGTTCAGATTAATGGTCGCTATTATTATGCAAATAATAGACTTTTAACCTCAAACTGACCATCAAATCAATAAATCTTCGAAATCTATTCTTAGCTAACAAAACCTCATTTCCTTCAATTCAGATTTGAGAATTCTAAATTCAACAGGATCTTCCTAAGGTTCTAGATAAGTGACGAGTCACTGTTGACCGAAGGCTGGTATAACCACAATATGTTCATTTTTTAGGCTGGCGTTACAACCTCTAATAATGTCTCGGTGGACATTCCCTCCCAATAGCAAGTCTGCAAAATAGTGAAAAATATAGAAAACTACAGTCGTTGCCTAATCTGATTTTTTACAGATTTAAATTTGCCCTCAACAAATTTTCCAACTGAAAAGACGTATAGACGCATCTTGGCCTCTTTGATTTTATTTTTTGGTTTTCGGAAAATTATCCCCTCATTCCCTAAAATATTTTCCATAGTACATCCCACCCTGGGTTACCTTGGCCATCACTGATTTTAGATTCCGAACATCAGATGAGGTAAACTTTAGGCTCAATATTTGAAACAGAAATTCAAATTCTGTCCAATTTTAAGACAAGATTTGTTTAAATTGAAACCATATTAGAATGAGAATGTGTTATTTCGTGCAAGATTAATTATTTGAATAGTCTTGAATAATAGCAATGATAAGAACAAATGTTATGCGAGAATAAGTTATTGAAATAGGATGAGCAAGGCACCGCTCACGGACAGCTTTTCATGTTTTAACATATTTGATGTCTTTTAAATGAAAATTTTCAGTGTTTTGTGAGCATTAATCTTAATTTGATTGAAATTATTGGTTGTTCTCTGATTTTCTCTAATATTATTATAAATTTTGGACATAAATCAAAGGAAACAAAATTACAAACAAAACAGATATGAGTCGAAAGTTATATTTAACGCCAGAATTGGTTTACTATAAAATTATTTATTATCAAAGAAGAACATAATATGAGACATATATTCAAAAATGAATACAATATCCCAATCGATATCAATGATAAGGAATACTGAGCCAAATGTAGACGAAAACCTCAACTCTTCATATTTTTTTCAACAACAGATACCTAGCAACTCTTCTATTCATCTTTTCAATAAAATCTCTGAAATTTTATTCCAAATGACTTATATTGGAATTGATTTGATCTGACTCTTTTCCAATTCATACAAAGAATCGATCGATTATACAATTTATTTATATTTCTGAAAGAATTCTCGTTTTTTACATATTTTCAGAACTTTTTGTAATAATATTTTACACGAAATAGTATTGGAGTCGAGTGACGATATTTGTTTGATTTGGAGGCTCTTGCAAACCAAAATGGAAATATTGGAATACATTTTTATTGCCAATAGATTTAAGTAATTTTTGGCGATAATTAAGTTTCTTTTCTTTTGTGAAAATCAATAAAATTTCAAATATTTGTTTGATATTTATATATAATTTGAATGCTTGAATTGTTCATGCTATTTTTACTCTCTAATCGATTATGAGGAGAGAGTGGATCGCAATTAGAGCAGAGGAACAGACAATGAGTTTTATTGATTTTATATCAGAAAATTCCTGAAAAGAAAATTTTTTGAATTATTTCTTATTCGGTGTTTGATTTGCACGAATCACAGTTTAACTTAAAAAGTGATTTATATATAACTCATACACAATATTATAGATAACTGGTTTGGGGTATTCGCTATGGGGTCGATAAAAGACTCACATAAAGACTTGTATGTCGTTCGAGAGGAGAATAGCTGTAATTTGTTGGAAGAGTTGGCAGAGTTGGCAGAGTTGGCAGAGCTCACCATTTATTCGTTAATATATATAATCCGAGACTAACACCAGTTTTTCGGTTACTTATGGAAGTGTTGTCACTCGTCGTCACACAATTGTCTAACATTTTTACACTTCTCTGAAGTCATTGCAACCAAATGTTTGACGAAAATGTTTGCGAATATCATTCTCCTTATGACCGGAAGTAATATAAAACTGAAGGCATTCCTTTCCAACCGTTTATCGCAACATTCAAAATGTTTTGTTTGATTCGAGATATCAATACTGATGACCTCTATTACACTCCTCTTCTCATAACTCATTACTGATATCACAATAAACTAATCATGAAATCAATGAAAGCGTGTATTCTATGAAACACAAGCTCTCGGTGTATGAATATCAGAGAGGAGAGGGGTTCAGCTCTCAATACTTCCCAATAAAGTGATTGGCATTTACTGCCAAATACTTATAAATAATTCAATGATAACAATAATTTCAATGTTTAATGTGTTATCGATCAGCCATTTGTTGATCTGAATGTCGGGCTATGAGGTGTCGGAAGAGTTTTCGGGTCGAATAAGAATCGTTTGAAATATGTGTGGAATTCAATGTCTGAGTTGAAGAGGACTCCATTGAATCGGAGATTTCTTTTCCTCAATTTATTGCAAATAATAACTGAGAGAATAATTGTTAGATCTTTGATAGAAGTAGTGTTCAGTCGCGACATAGCGATGGTCTTCAAGCGTAAAATCAAAAGACTTAGGGGTTAGCCTTCAAAGGCAACACAAACGAGAGTTGGATTTTATTTTGTTCTTATTTTATTATAAGAGAATAAAAGAACATCGGATCGATTTGTTTGTCGTTTCTGTTGGCCAGTAATTGGGCCATTCCTTGCCATTGCTTCCATTACTCGCCAGTCGTTCCTCTATTTTCTAAGCGCTTTACTTTCAACCGAACTAATAATAAAAACAGTTTAGATGTGTTGCAAAACACTGTCTCAACAACACTTATATCCACTTTTATTCATTGATTATTTATTAGCCATAATTCAATTAGAATACACTTTGTTATTGAATTATAAATAAATGAGCTTTTGTTTCATTATTAAAACTGTTTTACTTCAATTCAATTCAATTATATATTCTCTCTCTCTCTCTCTCTCTCTCTCTCTCTCTCTCTCTCTCTCTCTCTCTATC
>JAQGBD010001277.1:0-17402 GCA_034698165.1 Punctoribates punctum | reverse complement strand
GGAACAATAAAAGAGTTATCATTTTCAATATCTAACATTTCCTCATTAATCTTGGTCCGTTTTCGAAAATGTTTTTTCCCCGAATTCTACCTTGTTCCGTTTTCGAAAAATATTGAATAAGGTAATTGTCTTCAGTTTTAGCATAAAATAAGCTAGCAACTTAAAAACAATGGCCATAAGAGCAAGTTTATAAATGTCTGGATATAACTGATTGTCTTCGACGCCATACTTCAGGAATATTACCGATTCTTCTTCGGGAGCGCATCGGTTGAGGCCATAGATGACAATAAGCGCCGAATTGAACACATATTTCAGGTGTGAGTAATCACTGAAGTATTGGAAAATAACTGGAAGGTCCTTGATAAGAATGTAGAAATTGGCGAACAGGCATAAGACCAAGAATATAGTGATCGATATGAAGAGCCCAATATTCGGTTGGTGTACAAGACTTATACCGATGTTATTTCCGATGCCTTCCGTACACAGAAAACCCAGAATGAAAACTATCATGAAATTTATTACCCGGAATCTTTCAAATGGCTGTCCACTCCAGTAATAGGATAGAAAAGCATAAGAGACAGACAAAAATAAGCTCGGTATAATTTCAACAAAGTTTTTCGCAAAGAAAAAACTTCCAGTACTGTACCACCCTGATCAAAAACATTTATCAGCATGGTATATTCAAGAATTTCCTCACCATTATCATGTTCACTGATGAATATTTTAACATCTTGGAGGTATGCCATTGTGTTGTAACAAATATGAAGGCATTGGATTAAAAGGATCATGATAAATAGAAAGTTTTGATTTTGTATCAAAAGAGTGTTGTCTTCCAAGTCTTTGAGACAGGTTTGGTTGAAGAGGATGTGCTGATTAAAGCAGCCATTGGGTCTAGCTAAAATAAAAGATTTAATAAAAGTCTTTTCAAGGGATGAGCAAGCTCTATTTAAATTCTAATTGAGGTCTACTAAAGATCTAATTAAGTTCCTTTTATTTTTTTAGCTTGGTAATTTAATAACCCACCTATATCTTGATTAAACATGTTTGAGATGAAATACGCGAATAAATTATAGACCAAGAACTGCATGAATAAGGCCTTCCATTGTTTGATGTATTGGACAGACATTGTTCTCATTAATAGATTATAAAAATCCATTATTTTAAACGACTTGCTATCGGAACCGAACCCAGAATAACTCAGTTTGAGCTGACTCATTTTCTCCGTCAGAACTTCCTTTCTCAGTTTCTGTCGGGTTTTCGTAATTAATTCACCTAGTTCTGATGAACTTGGTGAATTTGGCTCAATAGACGCCGATTTAAGCATCTGTTCGATCGGCACCTGATTCTGGTCCACAACAATATTATTGTTATACAAATACCAGCGAATCAAATGTGGATCTCCACTAAAAACACAGTCCCCTCCTTTTGCAAGAACATATATCTTGTCAAACATGAGGACGATTTCGTTGTTCGGCTGATGAATACTCGTTATCACTGATATGTTATGAGTTTTGGTCAATTTATTCAAGCAGTTCATCACCTAGATAAATTGATTTAATTTTTAGTGTGAATAGAAAATTGATCAAGCAAAAAATAATTACAATTTCAGCGATATTACTGTCGAGACCAGTGGTCGGCTCATCAATACATAAAAGATTTGGTTTCACTATTCGTGTCATCTCTGCGGCGATTGAAAGCCGTTTCTGTTCCCCTCCACTGCACTTACCAACGGGCGTGTCGGGAATAGTCCTAATCATGAGCTCATCCATAATTAATTCCACATTAGCCTGATGATCAATAGGTCTAAACTCTGAGCCAAGATCAGAATTCTTCAGTTTCGAGGCATAGATTAGATTCTGTTTAGCCGTCAAACAGAGGATTATGTGTTCTGTCGAGTGTTGGCTCACAAAACACGACTTAATCTCGTGATTAGAATTCAGGAATATCTTGGAATTCGAGTCAATACCAGACCTGAGTTTTCCGTACAAACACTTCAAGAGTGTGGTCTTCCCGGCACCGGACGGCCCCATAAGAGCATTAATAGTTCCAAATTCTATAAAACCATTGAGTTTATTGAGAATTACCTTTTCTTTACCAAGGATACATTTGTTCACTTTATAAGTAAAGTCTACCCAGGCTATTGAGACCTCGGTCATTGCACACTTTCGCAAAATATACTTGTTCTTGTAATGAATGATCAAGTACAAATAACACTTTTATTTCACACAACTAAAAATTCAAATTTTGAGTAAACAACTTTCCGATCCCTTTCTCCTCCCCTCCCAATCACTCATCCATTCAGTTATTGATAAATTGTTGATCTCTTTCTCTCTGTCCCTCCCTTTCACACACACGCACATAAATGACGAGGGTAATAATTCTTAATTTGTTTACAAGTTGTTTGAATTATCAAGCACAAACAACACCTCTATTCCATGCAACTAATTATTCAAATTTTGAGTAAACAACTGTCCCATCCCTTTCACACGCACATAAATGACCAAGGTAATTAATTTTAATTTGTTTACTAGTTAAATTCATATCCTTGAACATTTCCTTTTGACTTCTGGAATAAGATGGTAAACAAGATAAAAATTGGGTATAAATTCAAACCCTTTTCCTCTGTCTCTCATTCATAAGAAACAGCCAAAAGGTTCTGGATAAAATTATTCTACTTGTAAAATTTGGCTTAGTTCTTTGTTTAATCAAGTTTATGTAATTTTTGAGTATTTATCAAGAGCAAAATGAACTTATTTGCTTCAATCGTGATCATTGGTTTACTTACCTCGCTTGTTTTGTAAGAATCCTTTACAATTTTAATTGAATACCTTGCCAATTTATTACCTTGCTAATTTATTCCCTTGCTAATTTATCATCTTGCTAATTTAAAACCTTGCTAAATTATTTTTTTTGTTGAATAGTAAATTAGTTCGAATGTTCACCTTCTGGTCAAGACAAGGTGTTAAAGGACCAGGGCTGTTTGAAATGTTATCCGGGTTTTCAATGCCATTCAAAGATTATTCTTTAAAAATGGTGGCAAAATATGGCCCTGTTCATGGTGCATATGGCCTTACCACTAAATCTTTGATAATTAATGACCCAGAGCTTATCAGAGAATTGTACCAAGTTCGTGCTCACCAATTCAGAGATAGATTCAACTGGAACATTAGCGAAACCACGATCAGAACAGCAATACCATTGTTGCAAGGTGATTCTCAATGGAAAAGAGTTCGCAGCACAGTTACCCCGACATTTACAGCGAGAAAAATTAAAACAATGATGACCAAGATCAATTCATACGGAGATAAATTTGTTGACAACCTAGACCAATTAAAGAATAAAGGCATTATTCAAATGGATGACCTGGTTAAATCACTCACCATGGACATACTTTGTATTTGTGCCTATGGATTCGATCCCGATTCAATTAATCAGCCTGATCATCCCTTTGTGACAAATATGAAAAAGTTGCTAGATAAAGATATTTCCTTTGGAAGGATCATTTCGATTATCGCTCCAAAATTAGCAAGATTATTCAACTGCCAAATACTGGACCCAAAGTTGGTGAAATATTTTGCTGACCAAGCTGAAATCATAATTTTAAAATACAGTGACCACCAAGGTATAATTTTTAAGATTACCTTGATGTTTTATCAAAAAATCATGTATTTTTCAGACACAAAAGCGCATAATTTTATACAACTGATGCTGGAGGCAAATAAATGTCCAAGCACAAATGGTGATTATCTGACCAAGGAAGAGATGATCGCACAGACCATCGTATTCTTCATAGCGGGGGTGGAGACCAGTAGTTCCACAATCAATCATGTTATCTATTATTTAGCGAAAAACCCAGATCGTCAACAAAGGCTTTACCAAGAGCTTAAAGACGTGGATCAGTCTAATTTTGAAAATATCATCCAGCTCAAATACCTAAATGCGGTAATTGATGAAACCTTTCGGTTAGCGCCACCGTTTCTATTATTATCAAGGATATCTGCTGAAGACACAGAGGTCAGAGGTGAGTGAGCTAATTATCTTGGTTAATTTAACATATTTTTTCCACTTTATAATTATCATAATTATCTAGGTATAAAAATTCCGGCAGGCACTCAAATAGAAATATTACCCTTCACACTTCATCGTGATCCGGAATATTGGCAAGATCCTTTAGAATTCAAACCGGAACGTTTTCTTGAGCCCACTCATAATCCGTGGTCTTTTCTACCGTTCGGAGGCGGGCCCCGAATGTGTATCGCAGAGAGGTTTTCAATGAATGAGATCCGTATCTGTTGTGCGAAACTATTTACCAGATTTGAGTTCAGTCTTCCTGAACTATTTGAGCCTGCTTATTTTAATGGCCATATTCTGTTAACTATGAAGAAACTCAAAGTTCGGATCAAATCCAGGAACAGATTAATGTCCTGATGTTCCGGGTAATTCTATTCTATAAAACGAACTTGTTAACATTTGAATAAAATGAGATTGATTAAATATAGTTAATTGCATCAGGTTAATTTTAATTCATTAGAGAAAATTCTGAGAATAACAAAAACAAATAGCAGAATAATTTAATTCCCGGATGTACAAGGTGAATGAACTAGTTAATAAACAATATTCTCATTAAAACGTCCTTTGACGTAGGTGAGCTAATTATGCCAAATAAAGATATTTTAATTACCATGCTAATTAAGACAGACTGAACTTGAACTTTAAGTTCATTAGCGAAGTGGTAAACAATAAACAAATTCAGATTTGATAAGAAACTCAATCACAAGTAAACTATCCTCGAGTCAAATAAGATGGAAGACTGGGAAGTCTTGGATCGGATTGAAATGTACCAGAACTTTATCTGTTGTTATTCATGCAAAACTGGGGTCAGTCTTTTCAACCATCCATTCGCCAAAAGGCGTTGGATTTATAACCACACAATTGTTAACTTGGTCATTGCGATAATTTACATCCGGGACCTCACATCACTCCTGGTGAAGAACCAGGGCTTGAGTTTGGTCCTGGGTGACATCTCCTACAATTGGGAGTTCAAAATTTGGAACATCATGGTAATGATCGCAACTGGAGCATCTGGGTCAGTTCGCCTTTTCCACTACTGGTATTCCAAGCAGAATAAATACCCGGTTGAACCAACAATGGGTTTGGAAGAATTCAAAGGATTTGAGCCAAAAGAGGACCTGGTTATCAAGATACTCAGGGTCAAATTAACTATAATTACCCCGACATTCACATTCTTTGCGTTTTACGCTTCGACAGCTATGGAATCATCTTGGCTGGGTAGATTTACCTATCAACCGATGTGGGCCTTACTTTTTGCCCTAGCAGTCAAATATTGTATTTTAAACTTGGTCCTAAATCTGATTTATTTCTGTTTAATCGCTCATAAATTGAAACTTCGGCTCAAATCGGAAAACAAAGCACTCAAACGGTTGGCGATAAAGAAGAGGTCACCGAAAGTGATAACTGAGTTGCAGTTGAGGCACATAATTACCCGGGTATTCAACACTCACAACCAGATCAGTGTAGCGAACAAAGTTTGGTCGAAATGGATTTGCATCCAGCTCCTTTTCGTCATCGGTTTGATGTCTACATTCGTAGTTCAAATGCTGTTCGGAAAGGCGAACTTGTTCATTTTCATCCTTCACATTCTTTGGATGATCATGGAAGTGATCTATTACATTCTTCTGAATTATTTCTGTCTCGCGGTTAACAAGGAAGCGAGCAAAACGTACAAGCTATACCACAATGTGCTAATTAATTCAGGCTTGGTGAATTATCCACTAGTTGGCCATTTCAAGGTAATAATGAAATTGTACCAAGCTAAAATACGCAAAAATAATTGACTTGATAATCTATTTACTTTTAAATAGCTCTTGAATACTCTGGAAACCTTTTCATCAAGGCAAGTTGGCTTTTATTGCTGGAATCTATTTCTATTCTGTCATCGGGCAATGAACGAGGTGAATTTGATATTTTAAGTCTCTTAAGATTTTTTAATTAATTTGTAACAATTTATCTAGATAATTTTAATCACAGTGGCACTGACTCTGAAATTAATCCAGGTCGTAATCTTGGATTCAAAATAACCTATTATTACCAAGTAGAATATTAAAGTGACCAAGCTTCCTTTCCCTTTGTGATGTTTATAATAAACTTTCTATAAATATACCCTGATTGTTGTGAATAGAGTTGTTGATTCATTTATGAAATTGAAATTATAATTCTAATTAGCCTAGATTCAAAAACAACATAATTATGATTACGTCATAACCAGGATCTTATTATTTTGGAAATTTCAAAGATAAACAACTTTTGAAATATTATTCAAATGTTATGAACTTTTATTTATAGAGAAAACTCAATTAAGTCACTCATATTTAATTCAAGTATATGACCTTGGCTAAATGTCAGGAAATAAAAACAATATTTTCGAAAAACATGTTATTTGATTCTTGGTTTATTCAACTTTGATATTAAAATAATTTTATAAATGCGTCAAAATTACGTCAAAATGAATTTGTTTTTCTATTTCAAAAAATAATAAACAAGATCATTATTATCGAGGAAATTCTAATAAAATTTTTGTTTACCATAACTTTACTGAATTAATTGACATTCAAAATATAAAATTGGATTAGTTTAAAATAAGTAATAATTAGCTAGCACCATTTTACTAAATTATACTTAACAATAGATGACAGATTAGTTTTCATTAAGTATGTGCAAGGTTAGAAACCAAGGATATGGTGCCAAACAATAAAGTTCTAAAGGCCTTTGGAAGATAAAATAATTTCAGAACATTCCTGTTCTTGGTGAATTTTATAACGAGGTGAGACTGATGTCCAGTACTTGGTGCCTTTGACGAAATAAATAGCCTGCCTCACATAATCATCCAGGGCATTATTTTTCAGGGATTTCAGTTTATCCCCGAACAATTGCATCTGGTTATCGCATAAGATAATTTCATCAATGACCTGGTTCACTGATTCTTGAGCCGACAGGTTTTGTTCTTCAATTTTCAAATAGACATAATTCAATTTGTAGTCATTGTCCCTTGCTTCTTTTTGGACCGAGAGTAGGTCATTGACCAGGATTATTGCGTCCACAGAATACTTCTTGAAACTGATCCAGTTCTCATCGGCATCTAATGAGCTAGTAACTTCCAGCCCAGCGTCGTATTGACAGAACCAGTAGTAAACAGTCATTCCTATGTCTTTTCGACGAAACTCCAGGTATTGTTCAATTGTAACCTTGCTATTAGATTTCAGTCTAAACGCATGAACATGGTTCTCAACCCACTCAAGAAGACCATGTTGAAAACCACATAGAAATGACTCTGATATGTTTTCCTTCGCTATTTTGACCAATAAATTGAATAATTGACCTCGCTCACCTTCACCCTGAGCCTTATTTTCCCGAATAAACTTAACCCAATTCTTATAAACTAGAGAATAATAATAATAATTAATAATAAATTGAATAAAATTCAGCAAGATGATTTAAAATACCAGATTTGTTAGTCTCCAAACAGTCATCAAATTCCATAATCCAGTGATTGAATATTATAACCAAACTGACCACATCTAAATTCTTGGCCAACGAAAGAATCACCAGGCCACAAAAGACCCTGTCTTCGTTTAGTTTGTAGCTCTGACCAAGGCAATTTTTCATTGCATTATTGGTCATTTTCACAATTTCGTCGGCTCTCGGATTTTCGTCACATTTTTCAATATCCAGACCACTGAAGTCCACACTAAGTAATTCTTGCTTGATCAATTGATCGTTTACTGCCATTTCCTTTGTTAAACTTTGTTCTAGATTCAATATTTTGAATGAACAAGCAACTGTGGGTTAAATAAGAGTTTCTGCTCCTTTTATACCAAATTTATTAATTAATTAAATAATTTATATTCAAATTCTTGTGTAAACAAAATTTATTGAATGATATCAGGGGTGTGGAGGGGGTGAACGGATTTCACCCTGACACTTATGAAGAGTATTACAAAACTACTGTTCAATCCTATGTTCTGTTTGACGAGCCCTTTCCAATCTGACCATGCTCATGCCTAAATTAGATCCTGTTTTCCTAATTTGAATTGTGAAATGTGAAAACATCTTGAGTAAATAAGTTTAATGGCTAATTTGCAAGTACATTTAGAATTTAAAATTGAAAACATTACTGATAAAGATGTTGACGAAAAAATTGACGTAAAATAAACACAAACAAATTAATTAACCAAGATTGAAAACAGCAGATTATAAAATAAATTTTTCAATTAGAAAAACATGGTAATAGGAGTAATTTTTGCTAGTTTCAATTTTATTTGTATTATTCTTTATATATTCTCTTATATCTTGACGTCATTTCAAATGAACTTGCACAATCACCTCAACGTCAGTTTTGAGTTCTTTGACGTTTGAAGAATTTTCGTTGTAAACAACTTGTTTATTATCATGTGAACAAAATTCATGTGTCGGGGTTTGAAATTTCGAAAAGTGATAAAAATTGAAATCCATTAATACCTTTAAAAACATTAACACAAAACACTTTACAACACTTTTTAGTTCAAAATTCAAACAAAAACTGAAGACTTTCAAAGAAATTGAGCGCAAACTCAGTCAAAATTCGCGTCAAATATTAATGACCTAGTTAGAATATGATGATAAAACAGAGAAGTAGGAAATCTTCATAAAAATATGGGAATTATTCTCATCAATGGTAATATTTTTCGATTATGATTTGATCAAGTTTATTTATTGTAAATCAAGTGAACAATTACATTTTTCAATGCCGTACAAAGTTGAACTAGAACATTTTATGCAAGATTAGTTTATGAAAATAGAATAAATTAGTATAAAATTACCAAGTTCAAAAATAAGCGCGAAATCTGCGAAACTAAATTGTCTTGAACTCACCCAGATAACTGTTTTTGAAAATGGTAATCCAGGTCTTTCTAATTGTGAATATTTCACTTTTGTTGTGAGTAAAGTTTCAAGTACATTTTCTTAAATGATCTGCTGACCAAGACCACTTTATTCACAATCATATTTCAACCAAATAATCTTGGTAAGTGACGAAAACATTTTATGGTTTTGAATTCACTCACACAGAGATGATAAATCATCTTTTCACAGATTGTGCCATGCTCAAATAGTTGAAAATTGTCCACAATATATTTGAGTATTTGATGTTCTTGTTAAATCAAAATCTTGCACAAAATTCAAAATAATTTTCACCTCTTATTAGAACAGACAATAAGTAAACACAGTTTTTCTCTGAAAAGGTTTACTAAATGAAAGAATAAACTCTGTTTTGCTCAATAATAAGAAAGCAATTTTAAACTAGTTCATTTAATAAATTATTTATCAGAATAATTAATTTTCAAGAAAAAGGAGATAAAAATTGAATTTTTAAAATGGAAGAGATCAGAATTAGCTTGATTAATTTCTGGTAATTCCTAATACTGTCTATGACTTCGTATTTGTTTACTTTTTTGACTCGAGGACAGTCTGCTTTTGATTCACTCATATCTATGATATTTATTTTTGTTTTCATTTGTGATTATTCTCAAGTCTATCACCAGTAGGAAGTAATTAGCATGGTAATTAAATAATAATTAATAGATCAATAACTTAATTATGTTTTTAATTATCAATAAAATAATTTTATTGTGAATTTTATAAGAAGTAAATAAACAAAAGTTCATTGACCTGACTCTTGGATAGGTTTTAAAAAATATTCCTCTACCTAGGTAATTTTTAAAAACTTATTTTCGACAGTTTATGTATTGTATTTTTACCAAGATATTTTCAATACCTTTCTTTTTTAAACAGTTAATAATTTCATTTATATTATTTATTGGAAGACATGTGTTTTGAAAAATATAATCTTGCTCAAAACTTCATTTGATCTGGACAAAATTCGTGGCCACCTCTCCATAAGAAGGCGGCCTGAAGTAGTCGTACGCTGGGGGCAGGTCTTCTGCTGTGCGATTATTCTGTGCTCTTGTTATCATCAAATGAGAACTGGAGACTTCTCCATTTGGCGATAAATTAACAAGAACAGTTGAAAATGTTGGAATTTCGTCCGAGAGCAAGGACAATCTATTATCATAGGCGGGTGCTGACGGTTCCACCAGGTGCTGAGCGCTGCCAATCACATGAAGTCCATCCCTTTCCTCAATCATAGCGGCAAAAGCGAAGGACAGAATAGCAATGCCTAAGAAGTAAAGGAATGCCATCATAATTAACCTTGTACCAAATAATTTGACATTGATCCTTGGCTCAATAACGAGAATAATTAGCAGGGCTATTAAGGGCGTGAAAGATGTTTCTAGAACATATATTCTTCTCTCATCCCAGGCACTTTTCATTGCTGCTATGCTATCCCAACCTGGGTAAATAATAATGTACCTTGTTAAATTTATTGTTAATAAATGCACATGGTAAAATCAAGACAATATTACCTATTACAAGATAAAAGATGAATTGCAAAGAAAATTCATGTCTTCCATCTGTTAAGATATATACGATGAGGTATGTAAAAGTGAGCAAGGTGATTGAATGCATGATAATTAGCACAGTTTTCACGAATGTAAAGCAAAATGTCATTGTTTTAAATGAGTAATTATTGTGTTAATAACATAATAAATAATTGTTTGATAATTATCATTATATGAGATGAGCATGGTAGAATTCTTCTTTTGTTTACATTTAAGAATATATTCTGTTTTGAAATAAATCGGTCGATATTTAGGTCTGTCCTCTAACTGAGAGACGGCGCTAAAGGATTGGTGCTATTGAATATAAATTACCATGGTAAAGAACTGTAATTAAAATGTTGGAATAAATCCGAGTTTGCATTATTTGACCTTGTTATAATTTGGATTCTAAACACTTTTCCATACATGAAAAAAAAATTATCAATTTTAATTCGATTAAAAAAATCTTTATCATTTTAATTACTCAAAAAAATATCTAGCTGAAATTCACATTCTAAAAAGTATTCCAAGATAATCAAATTCTCTTAATTTGAATTTGTTTATAAAATATGAACTTGATAAAAAAGGTTAATAACCTTGATTTTGATTAGATATTTAATCTGAACAATATTTCTGGCCATTCCTCTGGCTCTTTCTGTCCTTGGATTCATTCTAGGAAGTTGTAATTAGCATGGTCATTAAATAATAATTAATAAGTCAATATCTTCATAATTATTTTAAAATTAATTTTATTATAATTATTATATAAATAAATAAACAAGAGTTCTTTGACCTGACTCTGGGACAGGGTCTTAAAAATATTTTTTAACTAGTGAAATAATTTTCTACCTAGCTAATTTTCAAAGCTTTGACACTTTCAATAGTTTATATTTTAATTCAATTTTTACATAAAAATCATTCGAATTGATATTTCATTGGAAGAGTTATTGAGTTATTTTTGAAAATATAATCTTGTTCATCTGATCTGGACAAAGTTCGTGGCCACCTCTCCATAAGAGGGAGGCCTGAAGTCGTCATATGCTGGGGGCAGGTCTCCTGCGCTGGGTTGTGCTCTGGCTGTCATCGCATGGGAACTGGTGATCTCTCCATTTGGGGATAAATTAACAAGAACAGTTGTAAATGGAATTTCATCTGATAGCAAGGACAATCTATGATCATAGGCAGGTGCTGACGGTTCCACCAGGTGCTGAGCACTACCAATCACCTGAAGTCCATCCCTTTCGTCAATCATTGACGCAAAAAGGAATGACAGAAATGCAATGACCAAGAAGTGTATTACTGCGATAATTATTAACCGGGTGCCTAAAATTGCCTTGATATATTGTCTTCCAAGGAGGAGAAACATTAAAAAGACTATTAATGGTGTTAAGGAAGTTGCTAGCACATTTTTCTTTTTTTCAATCCAGGCATTTTTGATTGCTGCTATGCTGTCCCACCCTGGTGAAAAATTAATTGATTTAATTCTGAATAAATTTAAACAAGGTGATTAATTACCTATTATTAGATAAAAGAATAAAAAAGATTTAGGTGCTGAGGGATGTGCGACCAAGTACATAAATACAATGGTTAGCAAGGTGAAATAATTCATTAATATAAGCACTGTTTTCACGATTGTGAAGCAAAATGTCATTGTTTTAAATGAGTAATGATTGGGTTAATTACATTTTGAATAGTTCTTTGATAATTAAGAGGATATAAAATGAGCATGGTAGATTTTTCTTTGATGTTTACATTTTAGAATATATTCTGTTTTGAAATTAATTCGATCGATATTTAGGTCAGTCCTCTATTTTAGAGACGGCGCCAAAGGGTTGATGCTGTTGAATATAAATAACCATGGTAAAGAACTGTAATAAAAATCAAAGAATCAATTTGATTTAGCATTGTTTGAGCTTGTTAAAATATTGGTACACAAAAAAGAAGACATTATTTGTTAAAATAATATCAAGTTTGTCAATAATTTTTAATTTGATAAAAATAACCTTTTTCATTTCAAATGATAAGTCAAAACATCTTTCAGAAATTCATTTTATCAAAAATATTGCAAGATAATTAAATTCAATTAGATTGAACTTCAAATGAGCACGTTGAAAATTATAGTCGAGAATAGAATTCATTCCAAAGTTGTCAGTGAAATATCAACTTGCTAAAAACAATATTTAAGGCCATTCCTTCATGGTAGGTCAACTCCAAAGTTGCATGGTCATTCTCTGCACTGCCTGTCGCCATCAAATGCCTTAATTTTTTGTTAAAATTAACATGAACATTTGAAAATGATTGATGATTACTAATTATTGATTTGGCTTACCATTTCTAGAGCCAGGTCCATTGCCGGGTCTAGTGTGATGTCATGCTGCCACTCTAGTCTGTTGATCATCCAGGCAAAAGCACAGGACAAAATAGCCAAGATTGTTAAGTGCAGGATCACCACAATGATGAACCATAGCTCATACATTTTGATAATTAACCTTGGCACTACAGTCACCACCACTAATAATGCTATCAATGGAGCTAGCGCAGTTTGTAGCCAATTTGACCCGGTTTCATCAAGCACACCTTTTATTCCGTACATACTGACCATCCCTGCTCATATTTGAACATGGTTAATTTGAAAATTAATCTTGTTAATTGAATATTACCCAGCAAAATGAAAATCCAATATCTCGTCAAATTGTAAACCAATGATCCAGGTGATAAGATGATAAGATATGCACAGGTGAGCAAGGTGATCAAATGCAAAATGACTAAGAAGATGTACACCAATAAAAAGCACCGAGATGATTTCATTGTTTTCCAGTTATTTCGCTCATTTATTCTTTGAATTTCTTGAAGGTCAGGGTTAAGTGCCATGCTCAATGAGCAGGTACAAATAATCAATAATATATTCTGTTTCCTTGAATATTATCGGCGCTGATGTTCATTCACAATGTCTTCCAAGTTAATTTTCGTTGAATAAAATGAAAATTGACCATCACCTTTTTAATTATTATTGTATCAAGATAATATTTTTCGAATTGAATATAGTTTTATAAATTGTTTAATAATGAGACCCAAATTAATTACCTAGAATAAACATAACATATATTTTATTATTGCTTAATTATTATTTACAGTTGTTTAACAAGGTACTTTTAATGCAAATTAAGTTGATCACGACAATAATGAGCTAGCTAATTCAATACAAGCAGTGGAATCCAACTTTCCTTGATGATAATGTCTCGAGGATTGTGACCAGCTAATGAAAATTAGGTGAAATATTCAATACAACTGAGAATTATTATCTTGATATTGCCAATAAGACCCAGGTCAACCATGCTTGACTTGATAAGTACCTGGTTGAATAACTTCCATGTTTTCTTAGACTTCTTGTGAAGAGAAACACAGCATTTATTAACCAAATAATAATTGGAATTGGGGACAGTCTACCAGTGAATCGACTACTTAATGATATATTTATAACTTTCCGCTCTGGTAATAATTGACTGGTTTTACTAGAAAACTATTATTACCAAGGATAAATAAGTTATTTCGATTTATTGTCTCTATTTGTTTGGTGAACTTCATTAGATTTTTCTAATTAGAGGATTAATTATGATCTAGCTCATTCAATTATACTTCCGAGTTTGAAGCAAATACTTAAGTTATTTTAATCTCTATTTTTTAATGATTTCTGCATGATCAATTTATTGTTTTTTCAAAAGGTCAGTGAAATATTTTTTTTTTAGAATAATATAAAATAAAAATTCCAACTTTACTTTTTAAATGACCGAGTTTAAAAACTGTAATCAATGAATTACTTTTACTTTGATTTAGTATTTAATTTGCTAGTTCTTATTTTGGCTATCTTCTGATACTACCAATTTTTCATTCAAGAATATTTTTCTAAATTTATCAAGCGAATTCAATTTCACATTCAAAGAATTTTAGATTATTTTTACAAACTGAACAAGGTTATTTCTATTCACATTCATTTTGCGGCTACCTTGTTAAAAACTGTAGCAAATGTGCTATCAAAATAGAAAGTTTTTATTGATTTTGCTAGGTTAAATAATTGGTGAACAGGGTTTTGATTATCCATTTTATTATTTGATTGATTTAATTAATGATTCAGAATAAATGTTGTAATTTTGTACAGAATTAATCTTGTTGAAATAGAAAATTTTTTATCAAATACCTTGTTTAATTATTAATCAATATTTTTAAGAGAAAAAAACTTCTAGTTTATTGATAAATCAATGAATTAAAATGAGCAAGATACTTTTGAGTCAAAGGTAGGATTGTAAGCGCCATCGTTACGGAAGAGTTCTGACATAAGTATTGATTACTTATTTTTATTTAAATAATCTTGTTTTTGAAAACATACCTATTGAAAATGAAATTCAATTAACCTAGATCATTTTTGTCAATTATTTTGTAATTATCTAACGAATAATTATTTATGAGAGAAAGTAATTTAATTAAGTCTAAAATTAATTGAAAATTCATTAATTAAAAGATGACAAATAATTGTTCTTGCATCTATATTTATATTAAAATCTTCTTGATAAGTTTGAACATATTTTCGCTCATCTGTCTAACGATATCACCCGAGTTAATTATTGTAATGATTTTTGTTTCATTTGGTAAGTTCATTGAATTATTCCTGGTCAAAAAAAACTCACTATCAATTTGAACAGGTTCATTAATATTTTTATACATATTCTCTTTGATGGGACACATGACCGAGAGTGAAAAATCCAAATTTGATGAAGGTGTTCTCTTTCTCGCTTTTTTGTGCCCGGTTATAATTGTTGTGTGTATATTCAAGGGACTTTATTCAAGAGGAATTAATGGTAAATTCACAATCGACAAAGAGATCCCGATACTTTTATTGATATTTTGTGCCATATTCATTCTTTACTATGTTTATGACTCGGTTATTAAACGCAGACATAATCAGCAGGGTAATATAAGTTCTATTTGTGAAAATAACCAAGATCATCAGCAAAATCCACAAATAGTAACTGAAAATTACATTCAAACGAATAATTCAAATGTGTTTGTTGTTGAACTGCCTTCAAATGCACCAGGGCACATTTTCAGAGAAGAACAAAATTTAGATGATCTAGCAACTTCCCCACCACCAGACTACAGCGAGTTTATGCCTCCCAGCTATGAAGAATCAAACACAAACTTGGTACAAATTGTGAATTTATAAAAATGAATGATTTTCATTTTGTATGAAATTAATCTTGTACAATAAAATAATTTTTAAATATCTTGTTTATTAAATTATTTACCCAAAAAATCCTGGGTTATTTTTAAAGCCTAAATTGAAATGAACCAGGTACTATGCAAAAATACAAAAGTTTGTCAGCGCCATCATTAGGAAAGAATTCAAACATAAGTATTGATTATTTATTCTTGTTAAAAAATTCTTGTTTACAAACAAAGATTGATTTCTATTGATTAAGAAATAAAATTACCTTGACACTCTGTGCTAAATAATTAATGTTTAATAATTATTAATTATTTAATTTACTATAAAATCCATTTATTAATATAAATAAATATGAAAAATAAATGTGCAAGCATGTTTATGTTTTCTAAAATCTCACTAATTAGCTTGAATATTTTGGCCCTTCTGTGGCTGAATTTGTTACCTAGATCATCATTAGATTCAGTTACTATAATAATAACAGCTATTCTATTGCTAGGTGAGTTAATTATTGCATTATTAATTAAAATTAACGGGGTAATTTAAACAGGTTTACTCATATTCTTGCTCATATTCAGTCTATTTGGTGACTTCTGTGGCATTGAAAAATCAAGAATTGATAAAGGTGTAATTATTCTGACTGTATTGTTCTTGGTTTTAATCCTCGTATGTATGTCAAGCCTATTTTGGCCTGGTGAAATAATTGAAAAATATTTTAATTTCTGGAAAACTCCCTTGATAATTTTAATAATTTGTTGGGCTTCACTCATTTTTTGCTATGCTTACGACTCTTTTATTGTGGTCAAACCTAATGAGCTAGCTAACATACGTAGAATTTGTGAAAATGTGCAAGAACATCAGCAAGAATTACGAGTTCAAACTAATAATTCAAATATGTTCGTGGTTGAACTGCCTCAAAATGGACCAGAGTCGGATTTCAAGAAAGAATTTAATTCAGATGATCTAGCAAGTAATGCTCCGCCTGACTACAGCGAGTTCATGCCTCCCAGCTATGAAGAATTCATCGCTAGCTTGGTTGTTTTAAGTTCTGAATAATTTTCCAGTTAAAAGATAATTAAATATTGAATAAATTAAAAGATCTTGTTAATTATTTGATGGTTTGTTATGCAAAAGATCATTTTCCATTTAGATTTTACCAAGATCTTTTTAAGTGTTCTATCATGAACATTTATCCCCTTGGAAAACATGACAGGCAGTGCAGAGAATGACCAAGTACCTTCATCCACCTACTTTGGCTTTAAGGACCTACCATGGAGAAATATAATTTTCAACCTGCTCATTTGTAGTTCAATCTAATTGAATTTAATAATCTTGGAATATTTTTGATAATATGAATTTCTGTGAGATGTTTTGAGTAATTAATTAAAATGTAAAAGGTTGTTTTTATCAAATTAAAAATTATTGACAAACTTGGTAATATTAATTTAATGTATTTATTGCCAATATGTTAACAAGCTCAAAAATGCAAAATCGAATTTATTCCAACATTATTATTACAGTTCTTTACCATGTCTATTTATATTCAATCAATCAACAAGATAATTAACAACCAAGAAGTCCCAAACAAATTAGCTAGAGCATAATAAGTTTTTCATTAAAAAGTTTAATGAAGTTCACCAAGTAATTATCAAAACAAAAAACAATGCAAGTTGCAATTATTGCTTCAATTA
>JAQGBD010001276.1:0-17428 GCA_034698165.1 Punctoribates punctum | reverse complement strand
GAGAGAGAGAGACAGAGAGAGAGAGAGAGAGGGAGAGAGAGATTTGAAAAGCTAGTTAAATGATAGTGTACTGGTGATGGTTAGGGTGCTTTAAGTCAGGATTATGTGTTCGTCGATTATAATGCAAACGTTTGCTAATATGGGGAGAGGTATGGGAGAGGTTTGATTGGAGTAATAATGATCTTTAGAGGAATTAACGCTCCGTTTCTGCTATCAATTATTCGTTTAGTGAATTACCAGTCCTTTGATTTAATTAATGGATTCTTATCTCATAGTAAATGAGTTAAGAGTAACGATAAAGACTTCTATTTCTGTTTGAGTCCAACTCTGATACTCAACTGATTTGGACAAACCATTAGATACCGGCGCCAACTATTACTCACTAACTATTATTAATTACACGAAAAATTCTTATCTAAACTATCGCTCAAATAATTATACTAAAGGATCATACGCTGGAGCTGTGGTCGGGCTGCCTATGTCTGGCCTCTTGACTGAATGGCTCGGATGGGAGACCTGTTTCTACTTTTACGGTAATTTCAGCGAACATTTCCTTTAAATATATTTACTAATGTTTGATATCTAATGGAAAGGTTTCCTGGGCCTGGGCTGGTACGCCCTCTGGATGTGGCTATCATTCGAAAAGCCATCCAAACACCCGACTATAAGTAGGGAAGAATTAATTTTCATTGAGAATAGCATAGGAGTGGTCGCACTTAAACCCCCGACAGTAAGTCTAATCAATTGATTTATTCACACATTTTTGAAATACCTTTCCTTAAGCTTCAAACAACTCCCTGGGTGCAGATATTCAAATCACCCCCTGTTTACGCAATAATTATCGCCAATTTCTGCCGGAGCTGGACCTTCTACTTATTACTTATTTCGCAGCCCATGTACTTCAAAGAGGTTTTCAATTTCGATGTAGAAAAGGTATTTATCAGGTTTAACCAAGATCATTTTTTGAGACATTTATCTCTTAGTCCGGCATTTTGGGAGCTCTACCCCACTTATGTATGACATTTGTTGTGCCATTTGGAGGACATTTAGCCGACTATTTGAGAACAACCGGCAAATTGAGTACAACTAATGTCAGGAAATGTTTCAATTGTGGCGGCTTTGGAATGGAGGCTATCTTTCTTCTGTTGGTGGGCAGCACCTCCAGCACTAATCTCGCTATCATTGCCCTCTGCCTCGCTGTCGGCTTTAGTGGATTTGCCATTTCAGGTAAATTTTATTTATTAAAATAGAAATGACCAAGTGAAATTTGATCGCTAACTCTTATATTCTTCAATGTCTTTGCGATCGGTCGGACTCAGACCAAATACGGATCCATTTCTTTAAATATTGTTTCCACCGAAAAGTGGAGAAACAATAAATTGAAAGAAAGTCGTGACTCGGCTTTTGCTTTGTTCAGAGCCTCGAGTCTATCGACTTATCAATGGTTTTATTTTGAAAAGTCTTAGAGTTGTCTCGTCTTTCATTAGACTCGAGATAATTCGACTTTTGATTTATATAAGTTTTAATCTCTAATCGTAAGCAACAATTTGCAGGTTTCAATGTAAACCATTTGGACATAGCTCCCAGATATGCCAGTATTCTGATGGGTATTTCCAACGGATTCGGAACATTGGCCGGAATGTTGTGTCCAATTGTCGTCAATCTGATGACAAAAGAAAGGGTTAGTTTAACCGACAAACAGAATATCAATTGATTTGTTCTCAAAATAATTTATTTTGTTTCAGACACCAACAGAGTGGCAAGATGTTTTCATTATTGCCGGGGTAATTCACATATGCGGAGTCATATTTTACGGTATATTTGCTTCGGGAGAATTACAGCCGTGGGCCGAACCACCCAAAGACGTAGAGCATTTGCAAATGCAATACCAACCCCCCATACAGACACAGATTGAGGGCTCTTGGCCTCCATCTGAGACAACCCAAATGACTAACCCAGCTACAAACCCATTTCAACAGCAGTCTGACCCCAGTTATGACCCGTGGACTCAAAACGGTAACGTGAGTACCGGTAACGTAGCCACAGGTCTGGCCAATAACTATCAGCCGTCCTATGGTTCGACTGATTCACAGCAAACATCATTTTATGAGACGAGGGCTCAGTATATACAACAGCCCCCAACTGATCGCTATTTACATGGATCAGTTGATGACCGCCAATATTAATACTGAATTCTAACTAAATTTCTGTCAATTTTTCAAAACTATTTATTGATTTGGCCATTGGTTAGCGTTTGCTATTTGCTAGATTATAAATTGCTTGGTTATGTTTGAGACAATAGTAAGTTAATTATTTGTTTTCAAAGTTTATTTTTCTAGTTTTGAAAAATGTCTTAATTAGTAAATATTATATATTACTTGAGATTTAGTTTATTGTAAATACAGTTAAATAGAATTTCTATTAAATTTGAATCAATTAAATAGATTTATCCTCACTTAACTCACTTACCTAGATTATCATAATTCTTCATTAACCAGTGCCGTGGAATTGATATTCTTCTCGATAATAACCTTAACTCATTTGAATTTATGGATTTATTCCTTAAAACAAATAATCTTAATATCAAATAACTGAAAGTTGAAGATAATCAGTCGTAATCAGTGTAACGACAATCTTGGTTAAGCCAAACAATCATAATAAACGAGTAATAATTTATTACTAATAATACGATTATCAGCGGAAAACAATCGCATCAATTGGTGACTACTTTACACTACTTTCCACTTTCGATCGCACCCAACAATACCCAAGAATTATGATTTTATTTCCGAATATAACCCATAATTGAATATTGAGTTATGTCAGTCCCCACTCTTCTCTGATTACAACCACTTGATTGAGTTAGAGCTCATCATTATTACTATTGTTTCTATTTATTTGTATTAATCCAAACAAACGTTGAGTTTCTGTTGAAAGGCATAAATGCCTTAACAGTAATTGCGAGACAAATCAAGTTTGCGTTCCTCTAATCGGAGCCAAACAATCATCAATTTTAAACAAATTATATATTTCTTGAATATTGTTAAATCAATTATAATTTTACGAAACAATTATAGAATAAATTTAGCTAGCTAATTACCATTCTAGACTTTTATTAGTAATTTTTGAATTATTTTTTAAGTTTGAATCAGTTTTTGGAAAACTTTTTTGATAAAAAAAATGAAAATACATTTAAAAAAAATTAAGCGTCACATCTGGTCATTGTTATTCGAGGTCTTTTTGATTGTTCATATCACAATGGGATTTTATTAAATTATTATAATTTATCATTTTATCGATAATTTGATTGTATTGAAGACAATTTCTGTGATAGTTTTCTAATTAAACAAATATCTATCAAAACCATTGAAACACTTAACCTTATAATTCAAATCAAATTACTCTATGCTTGAATTTTATCTGATGAAAAGAAACCTGGTCACTCTCACGTCAGTGACATTTTTTGAAATTAGCGTTTGAAGTACACTTCAATTTAGATTGACCATGAAAATATTAGTGATTGAATAATCTAGTTCTTTAAGAAAGAAGAATCCGTGTAAATGAGTAATGCTATTGATTTTTCCCAAAATATTTGAAATACCAAATATTTAAACAAAAGTTGATTTCAAAAACTACTTGAAATGAGTATAAACCAGAGACGTGCAAAGGGTCAACTCATTTAATCTCCCTAGGCCCAAAAATTTAGCATTCCCCTTCCTTCCTTCGAAAGCTTAACATGGGACCCTCCCCTTTACCCTATTTGACCCTGTAGAGTGACCATGCACATGCCTGCTATAAATGTTGATTGGATTTTTAGTGTCAGGTCATTGAGAACCGCATTTAAATTGATAATTGGATTAAACTTCACACTATTCTATAGATTGAATACTCTTGTTATTTGACAATATATTCGTTGTGATTCTGATTGCATTGATTGCAGAAAAATAAATCTCATCTCTATTTAAGTGTTGTTTTCAAAACTGAGTGTTGAATCTGTTGTAATAATTATAGTATTTATAAAACAATTAATCAAAATGAGACCAAAAACTAATTGAATGTGTCGTTAATTAAGTGTCGATAGACTTTTGGAAACATATTTTCCTCAAAAATATCGATAGTTTCTTAAAAACAATATTTGATATCAAATCTACGATTGATTTTTAGTCTATATTTTTCTCATTATTCACTGGTTTTTGTTGACTATTGTTTTTATTACAATATTAACTCAAATTATGTATATATAAAACAATACTAAAAGCAATAAAATATTATAATCTGATTATTACTCGATTAAAGACCACTTTTCAAATGAATTCCTGATTTACATAATAATCACCAGAATCTGGTTTTTTAAAGGAATACAGAATTCATAAGTCGTTTATTCAATCGTAAAGACTCTAAATTGGGTTTATTTTCAAATCAAATCCACTTATATTTACCTTTGAATGAAATAAGAGTTGCAGTTATGACAATCTGTTACTTTTTAATCTAGAACAAATTCATCAATTTCAAACTAGGTTCATTTATTTTGACATAAAAATTAGCAAGCACCTGTTAGAACAAGTAAAAGTAGGGAAAGTTCATTAAACCTAAGCCTCAAATTCTAACGTCTATGTAACTCTAGCCAACTCAAATTGATCAGGATATACAATTTTTTATTGACAAGTTGTGTCAAATTTAAAGCCTTTTCATGGCTTACATTAAAGTTAACTGATTTCCAATATTTTCAAATCAAATGAAATGATTTTGAATTTATTACTTTTGTTGACAGCATTCCTCCAGATTAAGTGCGATGAGCAAAGAAATGCCAATTTGTCTTTACCTAATCCTGATGAAGATGACAAGGGTAATTTCGTCGAAGATTTCTTTAGCGTTTTATTAGGTCCGATATCACAACTATTCAGTGGAACTTCGGGCAAATGTGCCATTTATGAGGGTTTTGCGGGCACTTGCAAGGGCAATCCCTTTTCTTGTCCTAATTTAGGAAATGCTACAAAAACTAAATGCATATATGGGTTGAGTCAAGTGGGCACTTGTTGTCCAACACAGCCCTACAAAGAGATGGTTCCGCTCCCGAAACTCACAGTTCGTAAGTTATTTCATTGATTTGTTACAAAAGAAAACAATTTTCAAATTAATTGTAAATTAATTTCCAAACATTTGAAAGCGTGTGGAATACGAACCCCTTATGGTATTAAAGGTAGAGTCGAAGGAGAGCTCGAAAGCAATAAATGGATCCAAAATGATTGGACCACTGATGAGGACTCACAAACATCTAATGAACTGATCGATGACACCCATCCGCCTAAACTGTCCTTCTTTATTGTCGGTGGTAAGGAAGCAGTGCCAATGTCCTGGCCCTGGGCTGTTCAAATTCAATTCAAGAGTCCCCGCACCGGTAACTTCACTCATATATGTGGCGGCACTATAATCAACGAGTGGTATGTTATGACTGCAGCGCACTGTTGTCTAAGTTTGAATCCCCGGGACTTTAAACTCAAAATCGGTGCCTATCGGTTAAAGGACAAGGGTGAGGTCAAGGATGTCGACAAAATAACAGTGCACGAGGGCTATTCCAGTTCTAGACATCAAAATGACATTGCTCTCTTCAAGTTTAAGAATAAAATAAACTGGAGGGCTGGTGTTGCACCGGTACGAATAATTAGCTTCAATCGTATTTGAATTGAATAACCTTGTTCAAATTTTTAGGTTTGTTTGCCATCACTTGATATGCAAAAACTGGATTTAACGGGAAGAAAGTCAATGCTTATCGGGTGGGGAACCACCAGTTTTGGTGGCAAAGTGTCTAATGATTTGCGTGAAGTGGACGTCCCTATTGTCACAAACACCAAATGTTCGGAAGCCAATGATCACATCTTTTCGGGGGCCGATCGCATCTCTGAAAAACAAATGTGTGCCGGATATGATGAAGGTGGCAAAGATACCTGCCAGGGTGATTCAGGTGGCCCTCTTCTGGTCCCTTTTAATGATAGATGGGTTCAAATGGGTATTGTTTCTTATGGTAACGGTTGTGCTAAACCCAAGTTTCCAGGAGTTTATACAAGAGTCTCTTATTTTGTTCCCTGGATTGCACTCAATATTCAAAAGGATTTCTCGAAAAATTCAACGCAACTGAATTGAATAAAATTGAATTTCAATTTGAATTAAATGAAAAATTTAAACAAATGTTAATAGAACTCAATTTTTATTTGACCTGGATTTTCACAAAATTCTGGATTTTTAAACCTTTCTGAGCACATCCAACAGTTTGGAGAGGACTGGATTATCTCCAAGTTCTTTGATGAGTTGTTCCACTCTGGAGTCTAATTCTTTGATTCGATTCAAAGTATAATCAAATGAACCGAATTCTTCCATTTTCTTGATGGCAAACATTTTTAAATTGTCGTCATTCGGTCTTTTCTTCAGAATATCTGTTTCAACAGATCATAACAATGAATGAATTAATCAATTCTCAAATTACATCAAGTTAATATTTCCAAAATAAAAACAAATTGAGAAGAATGTAAAGTTTGTAAATCTACCTTGGATTATTGTGTCTTCGGGCTTCAATTTGATGGCATGAATCACAGGGAATGAATACTTTCCTTCAGTTAAATCCTCTGCAAAACTCTTACTCTCTTTGTACTGAATATGGAAGAGTCGATGAATTTACTATGAGTTAAAACAACTAACAAGATCACTTATGATTAGGTGTACCTCTTTGGAGACCAAATTCGCCAAATCATCTCTAATCTGAAAATATTCGCCCAAAGAGTTCAACAGTGGATCGAAATCATAATTACATTGACTGAAGAGTTTCATGAGTTTAACGGCCAAACCAAAGAGTCCGCCCGTTTTCAAGCGAACCATTTCTAGGTATTCCTCTTCTGTGGGACATATGTTATTGTCTCTCCAGTATATATCCAAACCTAAGCAAATATAGAACTCTTACCTCAATGATATTTATTTTAAATTCATACCCTGTCCTCGGTGCAAATCTAGCATTTGCTCGTTGAAAATCCGAACTGCACTAGCACATTTATCCTCGGGAACTTTCCTGATCAACTTTTGCAGAGCTATAAAGTAGCAATAATTGCCACAATTGAGGGTTAAACCCAATCCATAGAGTTTATGAGCTGAGGGCAGTCCCCGCCGTAAATCTGAATTATCTTCGATGTCATCAATACTTGAAATTATAATTTTCATCAGAATTTTAATGAAAACTCAAATGAGTTACTCACAGAAGGCTAGAGTTGTGTAACAAACTGACCACTTCTATAATTGAATCCACTATATTCGAGGGCACTTTAAGCCAGAGGTTGAAAGCCTGCTTCAATCAGTTCAATTAATCATCATTTGATTCCATTAATTATTAAAAGTTTGTCTTGAACATTTATTTAAAATTTTAGTGCTTATGTCTAGTTAATTTTAAATATGTGCTAAATTAGTAAAAATAGTACCTAGTATCTTTATAAACCCTGATTAAATAGATTTTGACTTAATTTACCTGACATTTCAGATCTAATTTGATATTTAATGAATAAAAATAATTAAATGACCTGGATCAATTTGTTGCGGAACTCTTTGCCACTATTTGAGATCAAATAGTAGTACGGCTTCAGCAGAATCTGTGATAATAAATATTTGAAAGAAAACACCAAATTAGAGAATAAATACAGAATATAGAGAGTAAACCTGGTCATAAACGTATTGGTCACACATTGCCGTAGCCATTGATCCGTTTTTAATAAGTATTGCTAACCAAGTGATCAGTTTTTACAAATCAAAGTTTTTTAGTTAATTATAAAATTTCCTCTACTTTTAAGTAATACCGAATCAATAATTAACTAATTTTATCCTTATTCTGAAGGTCTATAAGTATATCCAATAAATATTAATTTTATTAGAATTAATATGAGCTAGCTTCCTTTTATTTGGCAAATCACTTCCTTTTACTAAATATAAAAATATATTTTATATATCGAACTCAGTTTTTGTCATCATTTCATCAAATGATGAAAACATTTACGAGTTATTGATATATATTTTGTTGAAATTGAAAAACAAAGAAATAAACTAATCTATGCAATTGTTTACCAATTGTTTACCAATTGTTTACATTTAAAAAATTGAAGATCATTGGGATTCACCAGGAACATGATCAATATCATTGTACAATATAATTATTGGCATTTATTTTTCAATAGTTTTCAGTTAATTTTTATATAAAAGAACATGATCCAATTTGCAAACATTTATATTTAAGTTGTTATTGTAAAGAAAATAAAAATGAAATGATCTAGGCTGAAAGAACAATCGATATTTTGTCCAAAAACAAGATTAGATTATTTTTGAGAAAATATCATTAATAAGTGAATCAATTCTATGAAAATTAAAGATAATTTGATAAAAAATAATATAAACAAAAGTAATGTTTATAATAAATAAAGTGATAATAAATTTCACATTACTTTCAAATTCAAATACAATTAAAATGTCTGTAAACCTAAGTAATTGTTGTAATTGTTTTTAATTACACCAAATGGAATACCTTGTTTATATTTTAGCCGGTTTTGGCATATTTTCATTGCTAGTTTTGGTAATCAAATTGATTGTCTGGTGCTTCAAATGCGATTGTAATAAGAAGTTTGTGCCCATCGGTGAGAGCGCTGCCTATACTTTAAGAAACTCTGTTATGAATGTTAATGAAAAGGAAGCCATTCAAGAGTTTGATAGAATGCTAGAACAGGTAGTATCTTGGACATTTTCAAAACTATTATAAAAATTGCTAATCAAAAACAGTACACAAAACCAAAGGTTGTGATATCGCGTCAATGCATTTGTCCCTTTTGTACGAAAGAACCCCAAAAGATAGTAATCAATGACAATATTCAGACAAAACAAGAGCCAAATTCCTGTCTCTCCGACCAAACCATATACGAAACGGACGGAAAAACTAATGAGAGTTACTCTGACTTCGGGGACACTTATATAGAAGTGGATGATATCCTCATAATTGAAGACTCAAAGGAGGACATGCCCTGCAATGTCTACAATAATGTGGTCCTCGAACTCAAGAATAGGTTTTCTACTTATAGTCAAACTCAACAACAGACTGAAGTGAAAAAAACTTGCGAAGTCAATGAAGACCAAGATTATCCTTAAAATGAACAATAAATTTTTGATAACTGAATTTAAATTTAGTTTCAATCACTTCTTGAGTAATGTTTTCTCGTTTTCCTTATTTAATCATTTAAATTCATTCAATAAACAAGCATATTTTAAAGTGAATCTAACGTAATCTGACGTAAAAGAGGACCTTTTATTATAAATATATGCAAGGTAAAGTAGTTGACATGAAAGGAAAACCAAAGTATAGAAATAAAAATAAATTTTTATACTAAAAAGTGAGTTAAATCATATTCATTATAAATCTTCAAAAAAAACTCAATTTTGGAAAAGACCTCAAGAGCTCTAATGTGGTAATCTTGGTATAAAAATAATGACTAAACTCCTTCACAAAATATTTTTGCTGAAAATCACAGATTTAATTGAATTCGTTGTCATTCTATTCAATTCAGTGGACAAAAAGGCGTAAATCACTTCACAAACTCATCAAAACATAATTTACTTCAATTAATTGTTTGAATGTTTCAAAACAACTGACAGAATAGGATATTAATTATTTTTATGTTTCAAATCATCTTTCAATTAATTGTCGATTAACAATGTAATCTAGCAAAATATGTGTGGGCTTTTGGACCTCACGTTTGCCATTCTTTCGATTGAAATAATGTTTTTTTGAAAATTCGAGATTTTAGTCACAATATTGTTCTCATAAATTTGGGCGCTTCTAAAATTGAACAAGGTCGATGATTCAACAATATTTAATAAATAATAAATGATTTCTGATTTGGAAATTTCCAAGAAATTGTATAAAAATATTTTATAAGAAAACTTCACTTTTAGTAAAACTTTTGGTAAAACAATTTCTAAAACTAGTAATGAAGTCATTGAAGTGATATTTTGTTTTTCAAATTGTTTACAAAATACAATTCAATTCAATACACGAATTGACAAAAGATCTGACTTTTGTTAAATATTTATTGCCAGGGTATCTTTTCAATCTTGGCTTTTAAACTTGTTAGGGTCTGAAACCAAACAGACTCACTCAGAATTGCTAGTTCATAAATTATTAGCCTTGTATTGATATTTGCATCAGTGGTTTCATAGAATAACTTCCATCTTATACTAGGTTTTTTTATTTTTTGCTAGATTCAACTCAAAAACACATGAATAGCAAAACAACAAAAACAATTTTAATCCAAAAAATACTTTACAATTATTTTTATTGCGTTTTCAGTCTTTATTTGATTCAAAAAACAAAATGACCCACTTTACGGACCTCAACAAAAAAGGTAAAATATAATCACTCGAATTGGAAGAATAAAAAAATAACTTGCTTAAATACTTTCTCAATTCAATCATCTGTTATTCATAGCATTGATTATCTAATCGCCAAATCAGACAAATATTTTCTTATCGGTTAAATAATTCTCGAATTAATTAAAATAATTGATATTTTAATTGTGTTTATTGTATGGAAGTTATAATTAGTTATACAATCACTCGAATAGCGAATCAAAATCTACACAAAATTTATTCAATTATTCAATAAAAGGAATCCAATAATTCATTTATTACTGTCACTCAATTCACTCAATTCAGACGAGACTTTACTCCCAAACAACTCTATTCAACTGATCGGAGAAGTTTACGAATAAATTATTTGCAATAAATTCTTTATAAGTGAAACTCATTATCTGAGGTCTGAATTCTTCAATTGAATCAAACATTTCAAGGTTTAGGCGGTGTTTCCAAAACAAAAAAAGATAACTAACTTTTGCTAGAAATCAGTCAAACAGATAAAAGAGGCGAAGATCTGCTAATTTATTGAAATATTGAATAGATGACCAAGATTTTGAAGATGTCATAAACTTCAATGTCAGTTGCCAACTAAAAATCAAAGAATATAAGAAAAAGAGTTCATCAACTTTTTTCATTCCCAGATATAATGACAGATCCATTAATTGATCATTTTATGAGACCTTGGTCAATAGCAATAATTATTTCAAAGACGTATTCTCATCGATGGCCTCAATCGCGTATTGGTTTCACTCCCTCTCCAAACAGTATATCCCAACAGATATTCATTATTTGAGTTATAATGTGAGGCCTTCTCTTGTTTTAAGCTATACTCCGGGGTTAATAAAGAGCTGGTTTTGTCCAACAGGTGCAACTCCTAATGCCTTTGCCTCTGCTTCTGCCTACCATTAACTTTATTAAATGTTAATTAAATTAGCAAGCAAAAAAAGTAATCTCAGAGTAATTATGCGCTCAAACAAAATCACATAATTGGTTGACTACTGAAAAGATTGATTCCGATTATAATTGAATTGATAGGAAAACATGATTAATGCATTTCACGACTCATTTTGTTATTTTTTCGTAAACCCGGTTGACTTTGATATTGAAAAATTTTATTAATAGTATATTTCAATGGATGACACATTCGTTAAGTATGTCCACACAAATGAGGCAAACATATAAAGAGGACATTTCAATGCTATTCAATACAATAACCAGACGTACCAATTGAGTGGATCCGTTTCAAAATCAATTTAAATATTCTCCCACTTATAACAAATAATGGATTGAGAGAGTGTTCTATCCCTGGGACGGGGTATTGATGAGCTGAGGGAGAGAACAGACACTTTACCTGAAGAAAAACTAAATGAAAACTTGTTTTTTATGGCTTATTATTAGTGATTTTGACACAAAAGGCATTAAGCGGTGAATCATTGATAAGAATAAAGGAAACAAAAGTTTGGATGTTTTCTCATTTTCTTGCCTTCAATACAATCATCAAAACCATAAGTGATTTACTTCTGTCAAATATTTCAACTTTTTCTTTATATAAATGTTAATCATTTGAATCGTGTTTTCATCAGAAGCGATCTCTCCGTCCCTTTTAGAGGTGCTCTCAAACTAATAATTTATTGGAAGACAAGTTTTGTTTATTTTATAAGAAGAGAGTGTTTACAGTTAAACAGCAGTTGCCGTTAGTTTTCAAGAATAATAATAAACTCTTCTAATGATTAAATAAAATGCGAATAAAAGTAAAATAAATGAATTGAGAAATTTGTTTGAATTTGATTTTTGTCTTAAACTGAATTTCTGTTTAGATTTTTATTGGATTTTTTGTGTGCGCTTTGGCTGCAGAAGAATCCCTTCCAAAGGAAGGCTCACAAAAGTCAGACAAACTCATCAAAGAAGATGTCATTCAATCCATTCCTACGACATATGATTTCAAATACTCTACTGGTCAGGAGGGTCCGGCTCAGTTGTTTCGTGAAGAGCACAGAGACCACGACGGCTCAATCAGAGGCAAATATGGATATATTGACCCAAACGGCAAACTTAGGTAAATGGCTTACAATTACCGAAGACTTACTTCTAATGCCTTACTTACTTCCAACTTATATTTGAAAAGTTCTCTAATTATATTTGATAATCAATTTTTCAACTAAAAGAGTTGTAGAATATAGAGCCGGTGCCGGTGGGTATAGTGCGTCCGGTGATATCGGACCAGATAGTGTTGCTCAAGATCAAGCTCAGTCATCTTTTAGAAATGATCCGTCAGTCCGCGCTCAGGCCGATGCCTGGAATAGAGGGCAGTCCAGTAATTTGGGAAACAATAATTGGAATTCACAGCCAAGTGGTTGGAGTTCTGTTGACCCCCTCTGGAATGTGGGCGCTCTACCCAAAAGACCAAATTTTCAAACAGTTCATCAAACTCAACCTGCATCGCTTTCACCAATTCCTCAGCCTAACAGAGTTGCCGCCGAAAATACACCCAATAGTTGGCAAAATAGAGACCAAAATAATTGGCAGAAAAGTGAGCGCAGAAGTGATGCTCCCATTGATTGGAATACATGGAATGCTGACCAAAAGACATGGACTAAACAGACCAGAAGTGGTGGACAACACTGGACTTCAAATGTTAACCATCAATGGCCCCAACCTTCTGGTAAGTCGGAAAAACTCCTGTTTATTCAGATTTCTTAGGAAGTGCAAGTTCAATTTATCTTGACTTTACCTAATTTGATATTTTGATATCATATCAATTGTAATATAGGGAACAGAGTGTCCCCACCGAGTAGTCGATGGTCGAGTGAGGGTAAACCTCAAGTCCAGCCAACAGATCAATGGTTACCACCAATCGAAGGAACCCTAAATCCAAAAGTTGGACCATCGACTCAATTGGGTGACAACCAGAGACAAGATATGTGGTCACAGCCACAACCTTCGGCACCGTCCTCTCCTTCCACTTTACCAGATCTCAAAGAAAAATGGACAGGAATTTCAACCGGAGATCAGAGAATATCAATTGACCATCAATGGGGTAAACCATTAGCGGGACCCCCCGGACAGATACCAAGACAGACACCCAGACAACACCAGGTCAATTGGCAAACACAGACACAAACCCCCAAAACTCAGAATTGGAAAAGTGAAGCACCAGAACAAATCAATTGGGGAGCACCTCCTCCAACATTCTCTATTGCAGATCAATGGGCTAAACGGAGAAGTGAGCAAGCACCACAAAGCACACCAATTCAAGATCAAGTGAATTTCCAGCCCCCAAACAATTGGCATAGTGCTGTCCAATATGACGATCCTTCCCCAGCGCAATGGTCTCAGCCACCAGTACCCAGTGAAGGTGATATCGCTCAGCCTACTCCAATTAAACCTCAACACCAAACAAGTTGGCAACTTAATCAACCCCACCAAGTTCAATTCGAACAACCAAAACAAATGGGGCAAGCTAATTCAAATCAGTGGTCAAATAATCCCTCATTCGGTGCCAATTATTTCGATGGTCAGCCGTACGTTCATTTTCGTATCGACCATACCGTTGACCCAAACCAACCGCCTCTTAGATATCAATACTCTTACTAAGTTTTACTCTCTTCAATAAAGCAACATGATCAATTGATCAAGCTATTGAACAATTTTCTAGTAATTGGAGAATAAATTTGAAACATTTTTGTCCTTTTCTTTCACTAATGTTTTAGATTTTCAATAAATAAATCCTCATTTGTGTTGACATTAACCCCAATAATCCTGAGTTAACCATCGGATCAATTAATTGACTAAACTTTGAGAAAATAAGAAAATAAACTCATAATAAATATAATTAATATTTCATTGTTTTGTTTGGAATCGATTTACTTAATATCATCTCATTTAACAGTAAATTAGTTTTTTGTTTGAGAAAAGAAAAAACAAAATATTTGTCTCTATTTTATGCGAATAATAACATTGAAACTCTTGGCAAATGTTTTCATTTTCATAACTCAATGAATAATTGATAATTGATAATTGATAATTGATAATTCATAAGTCATTCGTGACTCGAATTATCGTTAAATACAATGAAATCTCTTAATTATATACAAAGACTTAGTATAAACCAAACAAATTCATAAATGATTGAGCTTGTACAACTTTGTATCTGTTCCTAACAAATTCTATGTCTTAAATGATCGGAGTTTTTCCACAAAATAATATCTCTTAAATGAATTGTATTTTTATATTTAAGTTTCAAACTCACGAAAAATGTTTGAATATCAATGACATAGTAATCATGTTTGCAATCATTTCTGGCTTTCAATTGATTAAAACTAAGATTTTGTTGTCAATGAATTTTGTGAAGTCATTCTATCATTAACCAAGATGGTTATAATCCTAGCATTTTGTGAAATATACATAATATTATGTATAAGAAAATGTGTTAGAATTGAATCCCTGAGACGTTGCTATAAATATGATTCGCTCCACAAAATGCATTCACTGTTTGTGTCGCCATTGAGACCGAAATACAAAAACAATAAAAAGAAAAGAAAATAACGAATCGCTTCTAAAACTCTTATTTTTGTTGAGAAAAAATCATTTATTTTATTGTTTTGCATAAATTTCATTCAAAACCTAATTGGATGTGAGCTCAGGATAATGTCTCTCAGTTTGAAGAAAGTATTCTTAGACTGTGGTCTAGGACCTAGACTCTAGGTTATCAAAACACATAATTTTGCCTAGCTTAAAATACTTGATTGAAAAATTCATTTTAATCCGTTTTAATTATAGTAACCAAAAAAATGTGCTTGATCAATTTAATAATTAATATTATTTAAAATATAATAGTTTAGATGAGAAAAGCAAAAACATTCAAAAATGATTAATGATGTTGACCTCGCATTTCGTAAAACATAGTTTCCTTGATAAATTGTAAAATAATCTAGAAAATTCATCTGGTGAAGAAAATAATAGAAAATGTTTGAAAATTTTCAACATTTGTGGCCCCTTCTAAAAATGCTGAACTGATCAGGATAAATTAAGAAATACAATAGTGTAGGTTCGGGTCCAAAACTGTGAGCGCAAAGTATTCTGTCGGTAATAAATTATTCTGTGCTCTAAAAACAGTACTGAAACTTATTTTTCTAATCAACCAAAACTTTGACTCAAGAAAATTGTGTCAATTTTCGTGGCTCTGAGTCTACGGACTATTTATGTTTTGCTCGAACAGAACAGAATAGACAGCAAAAGAAGTGATAGTTTTTAACACATTTTCCGAGACTTTTCACAGGCGTCACAAAATAGTGTTTATTATTTGAAACATTTTTCTCCTTATTATTCATTTGGAAAATATTTAAAATTCTGTGTAAATACAGTGCGGAGGATATTATACAGAAAATTAGTCGACTCTATTCTTGGGTCACATTTTTACCACTCTTTCAACTGAACGCCTTATGAAAGTTGAGTCTCAAAAGATCAACAATTTTTTGGAAATAAACTCATCATAACTGATCATTAATGAGCGAGTTAAATATATCCCAGATTAAAGTGACCGGCCCAGGACTGGCTGAGGGAATAACCGGCAAGAAATGTATGGTATATTTTAGTTGTCCCTCTAAAGCTGAATTGGAAAAGGGACTGACTCATTCCGTTGACGGTCCCTTGAAGTCGGAGCTGTTAATCGATTTTGAGAAAGAAAATGGTGAGGGTCTCATCGAAGCCTATTATGTGCCGCTTCTGCCGGGAGATTACAAAATTGTCATCAGATTCAATGGCCGCCAATTGCACGGCAGTCCCTTTAAACCTAAGGTTACCGGACCTCCGATTTCTGTAGAAAAGCTTCTTTCAAAGGTATGTGATTTCTAATAATTTTTCATTTGAGCAAGAACAAATTATCGTGAAGTCCACTTATTATTAACATAATTTTTTTTGCTGAAAATTTTATATTAAATCAAATAATAATATAACAATTGAATGACCAAGGTTGCAATTCATGGGAGAGCCTCTGAGTTGGGAAAAGCCTATTCTGCAAATGAGTTTGTTATCGATTGCAGTCGAGTTAAGCCCGTCATCGGAAGTCTTAAGGTTCACGTGAAGGGACCGGAGCGTACATCGGCTCAACTTAACTTGGTCGACAACAAAAACGGAACATTCAAAGTCATATACAAACCGACCTCATCAGGAATATACGAAATGGATATCAAAATCGGCCATTCCCACATACCCGGCTCACCCTTCAAGATAAGAGTGACGGAGTTCTTGTCCTCTTAATCCATATAATTATAATTCAATCCAAAGATTTTGTGTTTTGTTACTAAAGTCTATTAAAAACAGTTTAAACATTTTGTATATCAATTTTTTAACACTTATATAATTATATTAACAAATTATTTGTATTCAAGTTAATCTTGGTTAACTATCTAAGCTCATTTTAAAATGTCTTTACAAAATTTGCTCTAATACTTCTTCCATTTATTGGAATTTGGTTGTTTTGAATGACCAAAATGAATGACCCAGCATCAATTATCTAACAATAAAGAATTCTTATACTCTTTTGACTCATATTTTGAATTTAAAGATAAGTTTATCATTTTCACTGATATTCTGTTATTAACCAAGTTATTGATTGAATTCTTCCTACAATTAGAGTAAATAATCCATAAATGAGATGAAATGATAGGAATCCTCTCATAGAATGTGAACATTCTCTGAGTGACTAACACTTTCCTGAGCCCTGAGCCCACACTTTCGCTAACTTTAGGTTAAAATCAGGGGTGGGCGAGGTCCGAGACCCTAGGGGGGGCCGTAGGGGGAGGCCGATTCGAGCTCTGGTCTAGGGGAGGGGCCAAATCCCAGATTTTCGGCCTTAGGGGGGGCCAAATAAAAAGGCGGTTTTTCGGTCAAATACGGCCATTTTCGGTCAAATTCGGGTTAACTCCGGTTTATTGGGGCCTAATTTAGTTCGAATCGTACTTAATTCGGTTAAAATCGGGTTAAAATGGCCAAATTTACC
>JAQGBD010001275.1:0-17436 GCA_034698165.1 Punctoribates punctum | reverse complement strand
ATTCATTAAAATAATGAATAAATTATTGTTATTTCTGAACATAAATTGAATGCTTAGAAAAAAAATGTTATAATAATAACAAAAAACTAATCGAAAAAGATTTAGAAATGATTTCATTTCTCCACATATTTTGATGAAAAATTAAATATTAATATAAGTGGTGTTTGCATGAATTATGCCTGAAAAGAGCCTGGATGATTAATGACAGCCAACAATGATCTTAGTCAGAGTCTATTTTTGGGGATGAGTTGATAGAAATAGTCACACAATTGAATAAATTGATAGAATATTTATCAATAGAGAGTCGGAGTCGGTATTAATCGTGATATTTGTGTTGTTTGCGGTTCGGATGGCTTTCCGAGTGAAGAATCGGATGTCGCGGAGTATATGTCGGATCTCTCCCTGTTTTATATGAAGTACTTCTTCCGCAATAAGATATCGTATTTCTAATCCATCGATGGAGGAGTGAATATAATCTTCTTTATATAGATTAAGAATATTTCGATTCTGCAATTCGTCTCATTTTTCGTATAATACATAACAATAGTAATAATAATAATAATAATATTAATAAATAAAAAAATCATCTTTTTTTGGTCGGAGTGAACACTACTACCAGGGATATAATGGATTGAATTGTGGGCAGAGGAGAAAAAATAATTTAAACATCCAGCAGATATAAATGGTTCGGAATTTTTCATTTTCACTCTTCTATTATCTCTTCTATTCATTGGTTCTCTTGAATGGAGAGAAAAAGAGGAGAAAATTCTTCTCTCCTTTTGCTTAATATCAAGAATTCTATTCTTAGAGCAGTTTTTTTTTCTTCTTCTTCTTCTACTTCTTCGCCACAACTCATCCACTCTTTGACTATAATTGTGTGTAATTCTTATGCAACAACGTCTGTGCAACGGCTCTCATCTGAATAGTGGCACAGAATAGCGGAACAGCCGTATGCCTCGGCAATTGTCTGGCTATGTCTTCGAGTGTCGATAACAGGAATTATTTTGTTGGCCAACAGAATGAGGAAAATAAAGAGGTTTTTATTTTCCAATTAGAATCCGTTGAGCCATAAGATAATCACAGTTTAATTATTCGCCAATTTTTTACTCTTCCTTCTTCCTTGTCCTCTGTACAAAATTCACCCCGGTTGTATGTATTTGTGTCTTCTAGAGAGCCCTGAAAACGAATAAAACACTTAAATAAATAACACATTTGATTAGAGCTTTGAAATCGTGTTTTTCAATTCACTGGCATTTCGTTATTTATTCACTCATTTCAATTGCAGAATAACGAAGAATATTCTTCTAATGTGAGGACTATTTTTTCTAATTGCACCGAAATTACACTGAATTATACGTTTTGTCATCATTTCAATGACTGGAGAAAACAGAATAAATGTTTCTATAATAAGATTCGCAAAAAGACTCCTTATTTTCTCTGTTTTCTTGTTTTGCCACAGAATATAAATAAACATAAATAACCAGAAAAAGTATGAGATGGAGAGTGAGATGGAGAGGGAGGGATGGATGAGGAGAGAGAGAGAGAGAGAGAGAGAGAGAGAGAGAGAGAGAGAGATCGGTAGATAAGACTCGATTTGCATACGAAGGTTAGTCATTATATATGTTTTAAATTCCTCTTTATTTTATTTAAAAATAAATAGTTTTTTGAGTCGAATAAGTAGTTTGAAAGCGGTTTATGCATATTTCAGTGCTGAGGGTGTGCTTAGATATGTGTTCCCAATGTTTCGTAACATAAGGAGAGCATTGAATTTGAGCTCATTTTATGAGATAATTAAATAGACAAAAATATTCACTAAATTTTATGAATAGCTCCGGAAAGAAAAATTTCTGCTCCAATAATCAATAATTAAATTCAATTTATCTTGCTGGCGGCCTATTGCTAAGACTCTATTTTATAGTGTTGCAGAAATCAACCTGCAACTAATTTCAAAGGAACAAAAAACAGGAATATATACGTCTACGGGAATTATCTTTTCGTGTATTAGAGAACGTCTTATAATTTCATTTCATAACTTAATCCGATTGTCAACAAAATGCTTATGTTTTGTGAGAATCCAAATAAAGCGGATTTCGTTTCAACTAAAATATAATTCACTTTATTTACTAAATATATTTGAATCTCAACCCAAACACAAATCGTTGAAATTGTTTTCCATTCAATTCTATTAAAAACATTAAACGAATTAAATGGATAATAAAAATAATCAAAATATCAGTAATAGAAATACAAATATGTATAATGAAAGCCATAAAATCTCTCTCTCTCTCTCTCTCTCTCACTCACTCACTCACTCACTCTCTCTCCTCTCTCTCCCTCTCCTCCCTCTCTCAAGAAACATGAAAATAGTATTCAAAGACTGAAAAATAATTCTTTGCGTTTCATATGAATTGAAGCATAAAATAAGTGCTTTTATTCTGTATTTTCTTCACTCTTACAAAAGAAATGTATATTTGTTTGAAGCAAAAAAGGGTTTAATATTTTTTCTCCTCTTTTCGGTTACAATCAATAATAACTATCATTAAAATTGTATAAATCATAAGCCAAACGACTGGACAGACATACAATTGAGATCAAAAACACAGCACAGCATAAACAAAAAGACTGGTCTGGTCTCTAGTCTAGTGATTTATAAATTTTTTGTCAGTTGTTTTTCATGTCATTTATTATTGAAAGCCTTTTATCTAAGTCTCAGGAATGCCTTTAAAAAGAGTCAGGTGAACATGGTAATTCATCCAATATTTCATTTATGTCCTAGATTGCTGTCTAGACATCTTGTTTGAATTTCTTTAGGCTCTCGTTTTTACTGAATTTATATAAAGACATCAAATCAAGTCTTAGTCTGAATACTGAAAATAATAGAGTAATTGAAATGAAAAGAGTATTGTCTTTGGTCTGAATGATGTCACTCTTGTTGAGCTCAGTCTGAGTTTATATACCACTCCTCAGTCACTGCCAACAAAATCAGTAATAATCTCAAAATTGAACTCAAAATGCAAATTACTTTTTCAATGAATGAGTTAATCCCCAAAGAATTGCTTTTGAAATGATATTTGAAAACTACTATTTATAGAAACGTATTAACGATTACTAATTCAGATCCGAATAATTAACTATTATTTTATATCTAATTTCATCGTTCATTAGTTATTAGAACAGATGGCCTGAGCTCCTGTCAATCGTTACAAAACTACCTTGAAGTTATTTCCAGAAACATGACTAAAGACCTTTTCCTGGATGTGATTAAATTTAATGATTTTTATTTCTTTTTTGTTTGATTTTCTCATTTCTATTGTGAATTAAATATTCAGTGAATTGAATTTGAAAACAATATGTTTCGGGTATTTCACTAAAAATCAAATAATTGTATAATTAATTCAAAAAACTATCTCTGAATTGAAGTTTAAAATTTGAATTTTACTCAAAGATATGACTCATAAATATTTTAAATGGATTTCAATTCAAATAAAATATATGTTTAATAATATATATATAGCTTTGAATATAAATCATATTCGGGTAAAAGTAATGAAATATTTTGTATTCCAGTCCACAGTCAATGGGAAGCACTTTAAACCATAGATACCTCGAACCAAAAACTCTGTATGAGTTTGGTAACCAAACAATCAAAAATTCTGTCTCTTGTTTAGTGCCGAGGCAATCACCAAGGTTTAATTCTGGTTTTATGTCAAAACTGTCTTGCTCCACTCAAAATAGGAGATTTATCTTGGTATTAAGCCGTGAAACATTCTAATTAACGTGAATAATTTACATCCAGCTAAATTTTAATGAATAAAATTCATTTAACTCCTGGGAATTAACAGAATTCAAGTTTAACCCTGCTCATCACAAGTTGAAGAGGTGACGAATACTAGAAATCAATATTCTTGGCATATAAAAGAACTGGAGGCTATTTCTTAAGATAGGCTCCAATTTTATTGGGTTTTATAGTCCAACAAATCAATAGAGAGTATGTCCACCAAAATGGAAGTGCCTTACAATCGAAATGAACATATTATTCGCATTTTTATTTTCTATTACCTAGCAAATTCAATTATTCCAGACCTCAAAGCCAGTGCTATTGAATTTCGGTAATGAAAAAAAAAACTAGATAGATGAAAAAATAGCGATAAATAAGCTCTGAATTTAAACCCTAATTATGTCTCAATATATTTGGTATTATTTATCTGTTTTGACGTTCACTTAATACTGGAATTAAACGCCGAAAATATATTGTTTTCATTTTGTTAGCCATATTTTTTTTTTGCTCAGCTCTCCCTTTCCTCTAACGTCTGACTCTTTCTTTGATTATATTTCTCTATCTCTCGCTGTTTATAACTGTTATTAAGGAAAGAGATAGAAATGTGTTGTCATTTTTGGTGTCATCGCTTATGAAATACGATATGTTTTCTGTCAATTGATCTGAAATAAAGATTTTTTGTTTTTCTTGTTTACGACTCACTCCTCACTAGTATTTTCATAGACTTATCGAGAGAGAGAGAGAGAGAGAGAGAGAGAGAGAGAGAGAGAGAGAGAGAGAGAGAGAGAGAGGATTGAAAATCTCTGTTGAAATCAGTGACGGACAGAGGGAATGGTGTCATAAGGGATTAGGTGGCTTGAAAAATGTCTAGAGGCTTTTCCGATGGAGTCATTAGTGTGGCAAATGAAATTCTCCATGCTTGAAATTGTTGTATTCTTTCCAATCGATTTGAAAATAAGCCACACTTTCGCTCATTTAATCGGTAGAAAAAAAGTGCTTCAGATTTGATTAAAAATTTTGAATAACTCAATGGCTTTCATTGTTTGTTTGCCTTGATCAATCTGTCTTGTTCAATTATTTTGTCATTGAATACATTCGACATCTCATATAATGAGTCATTTAATTCGTGTAAATTCCGTATATTTTTTATGAATCAAATATTGATTTAATTTTTCATATTTTGTTACTTTAAATAAATAAATTTGGTTTCAATGAAACAATTTCACCTTTGAAAAGATGAAGCCTTTCGAGTGGGTTAAGTGAATTGGCAAAAATTGCCAGATGCTTTTAAGGCTGAAAATACAAACTTAAATAAAATTCATTTCTGTCGCCGTTATATTCAGGGTATTTGAAGCAAAAATTGTATTATATTTCCTCAAAATTTTATTATCGAAAAGCATTTAATAGAATAATAATTTCCATTGTATTGAATGTATTGAAAGTATTTCACTATTTATTCAGCCGAGAGTTATATACATTGAATACACTTTTTTATGGTTCACTCTCTTTCTGTGTTGTCTATAAGGCTGGCGATGCTCAGGGTATTTGTCGAGTGAAAAAAAATTGTTTCCAATAATCAGGATAAATGGATTTGGAGGCCGGCTCTCCCCTCTCAGGAATAAATGACACGAATAACCAAAATGATCGGTGTTTTCAATCATATAATTATTTGCAGAGATAACATGGCTTTTGTAAATGATCCTGCATGTCTTTTGTGGAGAAGCTATTATTTTATTCTAGGCAAATGGCAGTAAAAAATAACTAATGATTCCACAGAATGTCATTAAAGGTGTATCAAAATGAATGGACCAAAAACCTAATCATATCCTAGGATTCAGAGACACTCTGAATGAGGACAGAATATCATTGAATTCTCGCTCATTTCATACGATTTTCATCACTCAAATAGATGTCAAGTTTGGCATAAATTGAGATTTTCTTTAACTTATTTTCTTTGCTCTTTTAGTTGTTATATATTTCATAGATTACTATATATTGATATAATCGAAGCAATAATTCATAAAAATATTATTAATATTTATATAAGTATACGAATAATAGATCTATAGATCTATAGATGACTGTATATATCGAATATTTTTTATTCTTATTGATATCGATCGAAAAATTTCTATTTTTATATTATTTATAGATTTATATATAATCTATAAGAGTGTATAATCTGTAGTATCGCTTAAATGACTGATTAGTTTTGTGTAAGATTTTTATACAATTCAATCGATTTGCTAAACATTAGACAGTATTTTAGGGGCAAAAAAATTAATAAATATTTTTTGATAAATTATGGCTAAGAGTGGGAGGGGAGGAGAAGTGCCAGTTTTTTAGAGCATAGCATAAATTACAGAGATATGTCAATGAAAAGCCATCAAAAGCCTTAATGAATGTCTAAACTGAATAACGATTTTCTCTTTGATTATGCGATTCCTGTATTCACCTCAAGAAATATGGATTTAAATAGTTTACTATTTATAAGACCAGGAAATCCTATCATCACTAATAATATATGGGAATAACGCTTTGCTGGATGATTATCTGCTAATTCAATAGTTGTAGTTTAATGATTTGTGCTTGTTAACATGTTATCAAACAGAGTCGCATATCTATTTCGGGTACTTCTCTTGCATAATGTCTGATAAACTAATTAGCTGTCTCAGTTTCGCCGGAATTTGATTCCAGCATAAATTCGATGCGGATTTGACTGTAATTTCAATGCAAAAACCAAACGGAGCCACAGCTGACAGCGCTCTCGTGTATAGTCTGGTCGACGAATAAATGAATGCCTTTTCGGGAATTCTTTATTTGTTTTTGTTTTTCGGTTTGGATTTTAAGCAGAAGAGAGAGAAAAACGACTCAAAAAATTACTTATTCAGGAATTATGGTTCGTTTGCTTATATGTCGAGGAATTTGCTCTTATTTTTGCGTCCATTGAATCAATTCTGTTCTGAATCATTGCTCTCTTATATGTGATGTTGACTCAGATTTTCTCTATGTTGGACAGGGATATAGTATTTGGCTCATGTCCAGCAGACATACTGAATACGTTATATATATTTTGATAGGAGTTATCGATCCCTTTGATCGCGACTGAGAACAGGAATCAAAAGACCCAGAATTGTAGGCAAAGGCTGTGCGCCTAAAAAGCTTTCTTCTGGCGAAACATTACATCTCTGAACGATTGATCAGTTTTTTGCCGTTCTCTACAAATGTTAAAGTTTTTCATCAATTTATTTCGTATATATTCCCGGTTTGTGTTGGATTTGTTGCGAAAACAATTTTTCAAACAATATTCTGTGTTATTCTGTGCCGTTATATTGAAAATTCGTCTGCAAAAAGTGGTCCATTTTTTCTCAATTTTCTTTACTAATGGACGTATTCCTGGCTTTCCAGCCGTCAATCCGATAGATATTGAAATAGATTATTAAATATATTTATTTTCAATATATCTCAGGAAGAAATTCAATATTATTTAATGGATTGGTTTTATGAAAATTTAATTTTTATTAACATTTTTTTTTCTCTTTTGAGCACAACATCCGTCAGAGTCTCATATGATTTATATAAGAGAAATGAATCATATTTTTCAAAAACTAATCTGGATCTCAATAAATTCTGGGTTAAAAATAGAAAGTTTTCCATAAAATTCAGAGTAAACTACAGAGAATTCATTACATTCGGCGACTTTTTTTTGCGCTCATCTCAGCTTAAAAAATTAAATAGATCACTTTTTATGTTGATTTTACTAGCGGTGAAGGCTTGGCTTCCAGGGTAATGGCATTCAGTGGAAAGAAGGGTAAAATAATAATTGATTCTGTGGTTAATTCTTATGAGAATATGCCTCACATTTCATAAAATTTATCTCTTTTAATGAAAATCTGGAACACGTCTTACAAATACAGGAGTAGTTTTGATTCTGTTCCCAGAGGACCCTGCTCATAAGCGAATCTAGTTAAAAATATTTCGTTGTTATAATCTTCTAATAATGGCTGTTATTCCTCTGAAAATGGATGCCTTCAGCCATTGCCTCGAATTTAATGATTTGATCTCTTTTTCCGATAATTAATTGAATCAAAAGAGAGGAACAGATATCAGAAGGAAACCAGTGATGAAAAAAATCATTAATTAATTAACGGAAATAATTTTCTTCAGCTCTAATCAAACGAAAACAATTGAATTATTATTTGTATGTTTTGAATATTTGATGTAATTAAGTGAGGCTTTCCTCCCATTCCTCTCAGCTCTCCTCTGATCGCAGAAATTGAATAAATGAATAAGAATTTGAATGAAATGAAAAAATGTTTGCATAAATATTATGGCACTTCTCTCGAAATATTCTGAGCGAAAGGCATAACACAAACACTTTTGAACAGAATATACTTTTCTGTATATATTTTATGGTTAATTCAGATTATTTTTTAGCCTAAGGGCTGACCATTTTCTCTATACATTTATTATAAATTACTAATACTTTTACTCTCATAGATATATGTATTTATATATATATAAATATTGTATAAAAATATATATAAAGCCTCAGTTATTCTCAATTTTGACATTAAGTACAGCACAAAGTTTTTTTTACAAATTTTTCTTCTGTTACTACGGCTTCTCCTCTAATATATCGTGTATTTTATGTGTTCTCCTCTATTAAACTTAATAGGATGAAAAAAATGTATTCTCAAGAATATATATATAAATTCTCTTTTGCTAGAATCAATTTTTTCACTTAAAATCACTTAACTTCACTCAGTTGTGGAAAATACTGAGAGAGGAAAACATAATAACTTTTGTAACCGTTTTCCTCCTCTCCATAACCATTACTCTTATGGTATGGCAATTATCGTTGCGATTGCTAATTATTTTTCACCATGTTTAAATCCTAAATTCCTAGAATTTTCCTCTATCTTGGTCTTCACCATCTTAAAGCCTAGCGTTTCATGATGCTAGAACCAATTACTAGTTACAAAAATCAAAGTTGATAATCCAATAATTTAATGCCAAGATTATAAAAGAAAAGTGCCTTTAGTTCTGTCATCCGAACAAATTTCTATTGTTATTTTACGATTGTGAGCATGGTAATAAAATATTTTTAGTGAGCTTTAGTGAAAATGCATTTGTGATAATGTTATTTACAAAATGTCGCCTCTGAGCGAATCCCTGTTCACGAGAGCACACCATATATACGAAGCCATTGCCAGCCCTCACTCACAGTTAGCACACAGTCTGTGCTGAAGAATATTCTTCAAAGACATTAAAAATAGGAGAGAAATGAATGTTCTTGGCTTTTGAATAAAATAATGGTTTAAATGAACGGCTTATTTAATTGAAATTTATGTCAGATAACTCTTTTCATTCTGCTCTTGGTTCGACTCATTTGCTTTGAAAACTGTTGTCAGTCACGTAATTATTATAACACTAATGAATGATGTAATCAATGGCATGATTAGCCAAAAGATAGTCTATGAACTCAACCATTACTTTCCTCTCCTGTATTCGCCATTAAGTTCTCTGAATAGGAAAGGGATCTAAAACTCTATGATTAAGAATATTGTGATTACAACTGATATTACAGTCAGAAGACTAACCAAAGAGATAACCATTAGGTCTAACACCGGGTCGTAAATAATTTCTGAGACATTTTTAATGGAAATTGATTTCACTGTCACTCAAAATGGGTTTTTATCAACACTTCTAATCTTGGCTAAAATTTTTAACGGAAAATCATATCAGAAAAAATTTTGTTTCATTTTACGGAATACTTTTCGACAGAATATTATAAAAATCAAAAAACAATTCTGTAGTTTGTGTTCAGATTTTTTTTTCGCTTAATATGAGAGAAGACTAACATTTAATAAAATATTTATAGCGTTTATATATATGAAAGTCTGTATATAAGTGTATTAATAGAGAGAATAGGTTTTCAAGGATGTAATTACGACTAATTAATTTCTGCTCGATTCTCGCCATTTAATGATAACAATGGGGTAATAATATCGTAATATTGGGTATTATTTGCAAATCCAGTCCGTTGTAAATATCATATATGGCTCTCCGCTCTGGTAATGAAATATTAAATTCCAGGAGAGTGTGTGAAACACACAGAATAGAGAGAACCCTTTTTGGGGGAACTACTCATATGAAACATATTTGAGACTCACTTCTGTTGTCCACAGTTTTCATTAAATTGATTGCAAGAGAGTATTATTTTTTATTGGACTGGATGTCGGTTCCAGTGATTCATTCTGAGTGATATCTGTTCACTTTAATATTGTTGTGAAATATTGGCCAGGCTTATTTTTCGATTAATATTCATTCGCTCGAGTTACACTCAATTGTAGTTGACCTTGCGCAACTCGATTTTTTTCTCTCTCTGGAATTGAGTCTCAAATTCCGAGTTTTTAATTCACTTTTTGTTTAAGACTTGTTTACAGAAAAATTCAAGAATTTAAACAAAAAATTAAGTTTTCGTTTGAACACAAAAAACAGAATTTTTTTCATTGAAATTGAATTTTGGTTTTTATTGAATTCTAGTAAATATTGAGCCGAGAATTTCATTTTGAAAAACTCTCTCCTTTGGTAATGGACTTGATTTTGAAACTAGGTAATTTCTGTTCCTGTAAAAGGTCAAATCCAAATTTAATTATAGCCGTGACTTTCCACTCAATTCCTGTGCGACGGCACCGGTTCCTCATTAAGCAAACATTAGACTTCGTGTATATTAAAAGGCTTTCATTTATTTAAGTTTTAAATTAAAATTTTTAAACTAAATATTTAAACATTTATTTGATTTATAAATTATTTGATTCGAGGAAAGTTTAGCACAAACATGAGGAAAAGGGCGCAGAGGAGTCACTCCACTCCCGATATATAATCTCTAATAAAGTTAAGTGAATTGAGTTTTAGTTTTGTTTTCATTCAATACTTTGTATAATAAATTGAGTAATAAAATCGAAATAATAAAAATCAGTAATATTTCTATTGATTATGGATTCCTATTATGGATATTAGTGGACAGGATTAGAAACTCATGAATTTCAGGGAATAATCGGTGTTATTCTGTGCGATTCAGGCACTCATTACTGGCGGCACAGAATAGACCAGTGCCTGAGAGAGAGTGCAGTCGAGAAATTATACGCCATTATTATCTTTATCGGCATTAAAAGAGAGAGTATTTGGAGTCAAACAGCGCAGAGACAAAAGATTGGTTCAGATTGTGTAAGAGCACAGAATAAGGGCCTTATATAGTGGCCTTTTTCCGTAGAGCAATGGGCGCACCGGCACTCAATAGCTGGTGCGGCAATTGCCCAGAATAAATTTTCGGCGAAGAGCTCTCAGTGAGAGACCCCAGAGCGCCAGGCGTTGAAATATTATCTTGGCCAATAAATCTTGCGTCTGGTCTCTTTACGCGACATGTGGACAGCCATTAAAATTTCAAATACAGAATTAAATTCGAGTAAACTTTGATATAATTTATATTGAATTTATTGCTTTTATTGCTCGGTGACTGTTATCGTGTAAATACATTCCTCGATTAGTTGTTGTTTTTATTTGATTCCGTTTTCTCTTCACTTTTGTCAATAAAATTACTGTCGATTGACAGCTGAAGACGTGATTATCACTAGAAATTCGAGTCGTTTTTGTCACTCAATTGAAAAATGTTTTTTATATTTCAAAATATTTGTTTCTTTTCTGGCAATATATCCGAGGCATTAGTCGCAGAAATGTATGCATATTTTCGACACAAGAAATATATTCCGAGTCAATTAGAATCAGTGGTGGCCAAGAGAGGGGTTTTTCTACTAATTATACCGCCCTGAGGTCGGCCCCCTTGGCCATCACCGATTAGAATAGAGTCGATCAATATATTTGCGTTAAAAAACAGGTCCACTGTTTGTGTATTTGTTCCGGAATTCGCTAAATGTTTGCGCAAACACTTGTTCTTCACTAAAGAGAAACATTCTTGAGATGGAAGATAGACCAGGAGTTTATTTGATTTGAATTTCTCGATAATTTTCTCTCTTTCTCTTCAAAATTGAATTTTTTTCTGTTCACAGCCTTTTTGCCAGAATTTGAAATTTATTTCTCTTTTGGGAGAAAAAGAGGGAAAATAGTGAACACAAGTTCTCCGCTTTTAATCTGAATATTGATTTTGTGAACTATTAGTTGAGTTTAAAGAAGAAAATATAGAAAATAATCATATTTTTCACCAAATAATCAATAATCGGAGGCAACAGAAAAAGGGACGGAATTAAAGTCAGTGACGATTCGCCAAAAGATATTTTGTATCCAAAGATGAAAAAGTATTCGACATATCATATCAAATATGGCATATCCTGAACCGGGGAGTCGGTCTAACTCTCCCTCTCCTCTAATGGTAGTCTTATTAAAAAAAAGGCTAAGATAGGAGTTCCTAATGTTTGGGATCGCTTCCTGGCTATGCTGTCGATATATTTCACTTATTCTGTGCTCTACAGCAGTGAATATATTGGAATACTTTAGTCAGTCTATTGGTTGTACACAGAATACAATGTAATCGCATCGCACTGTCTCTTCATTTCCTATTCCAGTGGCTCTTATTGTCGCCTCAAATGTATATACTCTGAAAATCTATTGTATTCATTGAACGCACAGACACTTTCTGGCAGTACTCTCCACTAATTAGTATAATCTAGTTTATGAAAGAGCACAGACTTTAGCACAGGATATGTTGGGAACTGCTTTTTCGCTCATTGCGTTCCACTGGATGTGTCTCTTCTTCTCTCATCTAAAACCTGGCGAATATTCCCCTCTCTTTTGCGCCGGTATTATACACTAAGTGATAGTCTACTTAACGCGTGGGCGTCACTATTTTCTCCAGGTTCATTAAAATTATTCACAGAAATCTTGTGTTTTCACAGCATCTAATGGAGTATAGGGATTCTTTAACTAAACACCCCTCGCCTACAAGCTTGATTCTATGAATGTGAAGGAAAACTTAGCATGATAAAGAATAGCACGGGAAAATTCTCCTTTTAGAGAAGGGCAAGAAAATTAGGACATTCCACCATTTAATTAAATATATTCTCTTTCCAATTACGGGTAAACTTAGTAAGCATTGGTTCGGCTTAAACCTTGTTCTTAAATGCAGTATCTCTAATAAATGGAATTTTTGAGCCGTCAAATAATGACCATGTTTGAAATTTTATTCTTTAAATATATACATTAGTGTTAGGAATATATGATTAGAAAATTTTGATACTTTTTTTTGGAGAATATATTTTATTAAAGACAATGTTTATGGCAAACCTCCCGTCGAGTGTTCTGTTATGCATACCATTCCTCTATTGTTATGCGACAAATGTGTGGACTCAGCAAAACTCAATGAATTCATACACGAAAGACATAGTAATTCTGGTTTTATATATATATATTCTATATATTATATATATATATGTATATATGTGTGGAGACAAATAACATGGAAACAAATTCTCAATAAAAGCAATTTTGGGAAAATCTGTTTTTAGCCCCGAAATGGAATTAAATCCCTTTTTCCATAATTTCCATTATTGTTATTAATAATAATATTTAACCGGAAAAACTTCCTGGAATTCTATTCCTGGCGATATAAATGCATTTATTCTCTCCATTATTTCTCTACTAATGAATTTAAATCAAGTATTTTATCATTAATTTTCCCTTTTTTTGCATTTTTTCCCAAAGGTGTAAAACATACTTGCTAAAACCAGATTTGTGTTCGAGATAATAGCTCATAATCCAGGATAAAAATCTCGTGAAATTTTGTTGAAAAATATGTAAAAATTGGTTTTAATCCTGAGTTAGGATTCGGGCGAAGATTAGATTTGTTTAATTAAATGGATATTTCGTATGAATTGATTCATAGATTCATAGATTAATTCTCTGAAAATGTATTCGTATATTAGGTTTCGTCGTTTGCGATACAGTTCTTCGATTAGAGTTAATGCCAGCGAAAAAAGTAAAGAATCGAAAGAGGAGTTCCACTTATCACTGGGAATGTCATTAGTGGAGAGAGAAAGCGCTGGAATTAGTGGCAAATGGAGTGCCCTTTATCTCCAATAGAACAGTGAAAAAGAGTGTTTCTTTCCCCCAGTTTTATGTCTTCCCATTTGTGACGGCTATGAATCAATTGGTTGTATGAAAATGAGTTTTATTGGTTTGGATGTAACCCAATGTCAACCCATTCCTAAAATATTGGCTCAACGGACAGCTGTTTCACTAAAATTAGAGTCCATTTGAAGGCAAATATATTCTGAGCGCTAATACTCTTCATCAGACAATTTTGATGGCAAATGCACTCCAAATGCGGGTTCAGGTATTTTTTCATTAGCTTTCAAACGGCTTATCAGATGTTTTGTTTGCAATACCGGGTCTTTTATTTGAAAATAGTCTCTACTCTTCTGAAATAACTAAGGCTTTCGCAATAATACCCACTTTTTTGAAATGTTTATTTTTGTTCTCTCTCTCTCTCTCTCTCTCTCTCTCTCTCTCTCTCTCGCGAAATGTCTGAATTTGACATATTCTGAGCAAATTGTTAGAAATACTGAACCCTAACAGTTGGCGTTCTGTCGGCTAAGACAGTGATATATTGAAATTTTGGATTTTTTTCATCTTTTTCTATAGATATGAAAATGAAAACCTAAAACTCTTGGTTAAAATCCCCAACTGATTGCATACTAAAAAATATACTCTAAAAATATACTCTATTTGTAAGTCTCTATCAGTTATTTAAATTATAAGAAAAAGTTTGATTCGTTTCAGTCTCTTATCTCTCAATACATTTTTCGCCCTAAAAATTGCTGTGAATAAGAAAATTGTGTAAAATTGGAATAAATCCCATTTAAAAGAATATTCCGAGTATTGGATAAGAGAGAGAATATTCTGTGCGTTTCCAAGACGTTGGAAATGAAAAAAAATCAATAAGTTTTTCGATGCAAATAATCTAATTTATTTGACTCTATTTTGGAGGCGTTGAATAGGATTTTATTCCGGTGCTTATCGTCTATTCACCACTGAATCTGTCATAAAATTTATGTCTCAATCATTTAAATTAAAAATATTTATATTTTTCACCGCTTTTTCGTAGAAATCAAATTATAAACTGTTTTCAAACAGGAGAGAAAAGCGCACAGATTAAGCATGCTCACTTCCAAGAAGATCATGAATTTTAATGCATTAATATTAGAAATTCAAATTTCTCCACACTTTAATTATGAATATACTCGAGCACAGTCTGTATGTGTGCCAATCTCTAATCGAATTACCTATCTAGTTTTAGACCCTTAATAAACACAACTAACCGGGGTTCGACTGTCCATTTAAATTCATGGATCGATTTTTGCATTCTGTGCTGTCATTCATATTTCATAGTATATGCTGTGCGCGTATGTATTGCCCCACTGCCTGCTGTATACCTAATTTGCGAATACAAAAGAGGGTTATATTATATATAATTTACAAAAGGCTTTAAAACATTTTCGGATCCAAAAGTATATACAGAATAACGAAATTCACATTTGTTTGACTCAATTCTTGAATTCCTTACACCGAAAGAGTATTTGCTTTTATTGTTTGAACAAAACAATACTTTTGTGTAAAACATTCAAGAATTTCAAATTCCTTTTAGAGATCCTAGCAATGAGTGGCCCCCATAAAGGGGATGACCACAGAGACTGAGAGACATACCAGAGTTGGCTTCAAATGCGTGGAATATTTTTCTCTGATTTAATTAGATTTTGTAAATAAGGGCTCTTTTGTCATCAGTGGAGCAAATCTGGGCTCTAAAAACTTTGATCTAGGTTATTCATCTGTGAAAATCACTTAAACAAACCACAATAAGCACCCCATAACACACCATAAAACAGGGACAGTATCTTTGAATGGTTAAAATTATTGGTTAATTATTCGTTGAAAGTCGAGTTCAATCAAAACTTATACATAATGTATTGATTTTGAATAAAAGGTCCTTGGTCATGTAGGAGTAGGAGTTTGAGCTTGAATAATCTAGGCGGTTTTAAAAGCTTATCTGAATATTTTGTTTGCAGCCATTGACTGAATATACAATTTTGTGATGAGAGGAGTTTTGGCTGAAAACAAGCCGTTTATTGCCGGCTTATTCTCGCCCTTATTCTCAGCTGAAGACGTGATGCCTGTCCCGACTCAGTGCTCTCTCGCTCAGAATTGTGAAGTGGACTATGAGAGTAGGTCCTTGATCACATTCGGTATTGACTGCTAATATTCAGAGACACTTGAAATCGGGATTTCTGTTTGAGCCGTTATGTGCAGTGCTTTTATTCAGTGCTTTTATGCAGTGCTCTTAAATAACTGTAGACATAAAGAACTACATAATCAGTGAGTGATATATAAATTTTTGTTTAGTTTTCTGTTAAGTGTCTGACTCTTATTGTATACATTTTTGTGAATAGCGGCGGACTCACCACTTGTTACTTGGATACCGACAGTGCACAGGCAGTGCCAGAGAAGGCCTTTCATATCTACCAGAGCCCAGAATTTCTTTTCGATCAGTAATAATAATAATAATAATAATAATAATAATGAATATAATTGAAAGCTCTTCCCTTTGATTGGAATCTGTTTTGAATGGCTGCCCCCCAACCGGTGCTCTCATACCCGTTTCAATGGTTAATCCTGATGATTGAATTATCATTAAATCGTCTAATATATGGAATTATAGGAAATTATTTATCCGTTTGATTCGCAATCATTTATGGGTTTATTCGCTAATAATTCTGTTTATTATAGAATATATGGGAATATATTTCACTACATTTGGCGAACAAAAAGCTTCTGAAAAAGAATTCAATTTAATTCATTGTAGAGAAGAAAAGAGTGATTAGATTCTTATCTAATTCTCATTTCCTGGAGATGTTTGAATAGAGAAGAGAAATATTTCATTAAATTTAACTTTTATCAAATCCCACATAATATCTGGTATTTGATTGAATTTTTCAATTTTTTCCGTTCATTCAATGAATGGACTCCTTATCTGATTCTCAAAACGATAAGTATTTTTCTCTGAGTTTTTTTTCAGTCAATAAAATGAAGAAAATTCATATTTAAACTCTTGGAAGAAGAAAAATGTCGACTCTATTGTAGTATTCAAGAAAGGAGTTCGTGATTTTAGGCCAGCATTGGCTCCACTTCACTATACCCTTGCTCTCAAATTTCACTTCAATTTATTGATTAGAAAATAGAAATACTGTTTTCTTCTTTCAAATAAAATTTTGCGAATCGTTTTGTTCCTCTTTTCCGAAGTTATTATATATATCTTATTCTTCTTCTTCATGTCTGAAGAAAATGGGAAGGATTTGAAGCAGAAAACTGTAGTTTATATATATATCTGTATATATCTCTCTTATATATATGAGTGTGTCTTTCAATTGAGTAATGCAAACCTGGAGTGAAAAAATCGATAAACCACTAGAATTGTGCAAAAATCTGTCGGCTTATTCATAATTATTCAGTTCCATGGCTTGTATTCATATATTTATATAAATATATATCGCTTTTTGTGTTATTTCTGAACAATTTCTGTGTATTTCTGTAATTAATTTACAGATATTAGGGAAATGTCTTCTTTACGACAGACGTAAACGACTCTG
>JAQGBD010001274.1:0-17437 GCA_034698165.1 Punctoribates punctum | reverse complement strand
TGAAAGCAATTTTTGACGTCATTTCATATCAATAGACGACTCAATTCACTCAACCCTTTAGTCAATCGTTTTATGCGTTTGACTCTCAGAACAATAATATTATTGACTTTTAATTAAATATGGATTTGTCCTCAAAATCACTATAAAATTATATTTTAATTAGAGTTTAAGTAAAGTGAAGATAATCTCATCACTGGTTGGATCCGATCAAAGAAAATAAACAAAAATTGAATCTATATTTAAAGAATGGATGATATTCTCAAATATGACAAAAATAAATGTGAAGACTATTATAAGATATTAGGCTCTGATCAGAGTTCATCGGTATGTTATTTAACTCACTCTTGGATTCAATTCTAACTTATTGTCGAACAGACCGAACAGATTATATGCGAATACAAGACTCGGGCCCTTCTCTTACACCCCGACAAACAACATAACGAAGACACCGAAGAATTGTTTAAAAAGTTGGTTAAAGCAAAAGAAGTTCTCACAGATAGCGAGTCGAGGAAAGCATACGACAAATGGCTTAACAGCGGTATTGCCATCCCTTTCGACAAATGGACTAAAATGGGAAAAGATGTCCACATTTCGATGCATTGGGTCAACAAAAGCAATAGAGATCTGATGTTAGAGAGCGGACATCCATCGGATCCAACTCATGATAACTCTTCTCAACAGACTTTTCGGTCGCAATCAGTGAAGAGGTTTTGGAACAACGATTACGACAACCAAATGATCAGAAAGTTTCGCAATTATCAGATTTAAGCCATTCTTTTGAGTCATTCCTTTAAGTCATTCGTTTATATTCTTGTTATTTATTTTTTAATTATTATTTTTGTTAAAACTTTATTTTAATACAAATTAAATCTAATTTAAAACAAACGTTAAATTGTGACAAAAACTGTTATATATTTGGAGTCTTAAAAAAATTGAATTAAAGTAAAGACTGATTATCTCTAAAATTATTTCCCAAAACATGATTTTATTAAACAATTAATTCTAATTAAACGTTAAATAGATTCAACTCAAGTATAAAGAGAGCCATTAATTGGTTTAATTGCCTTTTTTCTGTATAATAAGTGGTCCGACATTATCGCCGGTGGTTTTGTTGTGCTCATTGTGGGCGCCGTCACAATACGGGAACTGAAAACAAAATAATATTTCGGTCATAACTATAAATATATATCATTTGAAAAGTTGTCTCAATTGAGAGGAAATATTCGGAATAATGTTTTGAATGGGAATAACCCATAATTACCAATAAAACGATTCTCTCATTAATTTTAAGTTAAAATTTTTAACAATTCTTTCCTCAAATTATATTCTAATGGATTAAACCATCGATTAAACAATGGATTGGAATAAAAGCAAACCAATAATCCGCCCCTTTTTTAGCCATTAATTGGTTATAACAAAATTGATGACAATTGAGAAGACATGAGCGGTGGTCAGCAGTGACAGCAAAGACGGATAAATACCTTTTTGGAGCGCCAACAGCGACAGAAGACAGTCTTATTGGCCATGTCTTCGATATCGAAAGAGTCGACCACTTTATCCGACTCCTTCTGATGGCATTGATTCACACAAGTTTTGGAATCACTTGTGGTCTGAGTTCTGCTCTTAAGTGTCAAATAGACGGCATATCCAACGGCAACAGCGGTTCCAATCCACGGCAAATACGCACAATTGAGTTGACCTTCAAATTAATTATAAGTTCGTTAATTGGTTCCAATCATTTGATTGAATATTTTTGATACTAACTGTCCATCGATTCTTCCTTCTTATGGCTTCACTTCTTGGAGAAAATATAAAGTGATTCGTAAATAATTGGTTTAAAGTGTCGGCAAAAGTATTTAATAATTTATTTAATAATCAATAGATTGAAATCAAATATAAATTAAAGAAATACTTGTTTTCAATTGAATGCAGACTTTGATTACAGTTTCAAATCAAAGCCAATGTGTTGTCTCAGGAGTAGAGGTGTTGACTGTTATTCGCATTTATTGTGATTGCGTTCGACTAAAGTGTGACTAAAGTTGTGATAAATTTGTTTCAATGCTTTGAATGCTTTGACTGAATGCTTGCGTTTTATCTCAATTACGACTATTATCTCAAATTATTACCAAACGATTAATAATTAATAATCAAATTTAATTACATTCCTCTTTGAATATGTCATCTAATGAAGAACCAACTGATTTGAAAGGAGGTCATCCGCCCGCAGGTCAGTCCAACTCTTGATTTTTGAAAAATTAATTTTGAGGCCAAATATTGAATTTGTTGAGTGTTTGCTGTCTTTTAAAAAATGTTTTAAATATAATGAAAGTAATGAAAATCAAAAATTCTGTTCAAACATATGGTTTCAAAACGTTTTCAAAGGATTTTAATTGAAATTAATTTAATAGTAAAAGCGGGAGGAATGAGAATAACTCAACACAAGACTCCGCACAACGAAAAGCCAGTGACTGAACCCAAGAAAGAGGACCAACAGGAAGAAGACAATGAAGAGACTACAGTGGAAGCGCCGCCTAAACCCACTCCTTTGGTCATCTCTGGAGCTGTTGCCCGAGTACTCAATCATAAACTGTTTATCTAATGTTAAATCTAATGAGAAATCTATGATAATTAGGGAGACGGCGACTTTCCGGCCGCTTCCGTGAAGGCATTCCACGATAAGACTCCGCTCCCGACCAACGAGTTTCGGGCAAATCCGCCGAAGCCTAATGTCTTACATCAGCCCAGAAAGTGAACTCATTTTGGACTAAAAAACAAACTTTTGACGAATTAATTGAACGTAAAGTAAATATTTTTAATGTTTTGAAAAATTCGACAAAATTATTGATTTTCCAAATGTTTCGATAATCGAAGAAAACAATAAAGAGATCCAAAAATCTATTTTTCATTTATTTTCTGTTTCAATGAATTAGAGTTGAGTTCATTCTTCCTCTTCAGGTATGGTTTGATTAGTAATAAAATGCTTTTGAGTATTGGTTTCTCTGTTACTCAGGTTTTCTCCTCTGAATATTCTGTCCACTAATAAAGTGATGAGTCTTTTGATGTGTTCACTGTTCTCAGCGACAGTCAGTTCTTCAGTCATTTTCTTCACATTTGACATATCTTTGCCATAACTGTCCAATAGTGAAATCAAAGACAATTCAGTCCTTTCTTCCCAACCCTAAGAGAAATAAATGATTATATTTGTGAATAAACTGATGTCTTGTCTGAAACCTCATCCAAATTATCTGAAATATAGTTCGAAAAAATGGATTGAATTGCTTTCAATGAATTGGATTTGTTTTCTGTTGAGATAACCAACAGATTATAGATTAAATTGAGGGCAGAACTCAAATATGCGTTTCTATGGTCCAAATCGTTGAGACATTTCAGCAATTTTTCGGTCAATCCATTGATCTGAAGGCAAACAATTTAAATGAGAAAAATGTTGATAAAGACTGGAATCAATTGACCTGATTTTGAGATACTTTTAAAAGTGTCTCCAAATTCTTGAGAGGCGTTGGGTTTCTATCTTTCAGTTTAATTAGAAGTCGTTTTTGAATGGCTCTGAACTGAGAGGCACTGTTTGACAGACAGTTCTGCAAATCTATTACTCGGTGTCGGACTAAGAGGTGCTCATCGACCAAAACGAAGAGTTGATTGAGAGGAATAAAACTTATATCGGTGTCAGAGATGTCATATTTGACATCGTTTTTAGATAAGCGCCGCAACATTTCGTTGGCAATCAATGAGAGCGCACCGAATGATTGGCTGATCACTAAAAACCTTTGATTTGTTGATTTGATTGATGTGATGATCGACACAATGTTGTGGTCGTCATAGATCTCAAATCCCACAGAAGTGGTATTATTGCCATCGCTTTCAAACAGATCTGAGAATATTTCCGATAATTTAATTGATTTGTTCTCATCATTAGTAATGCTTAGACTCAGTTTGTGTTCACCATCTTTAGATGGATTAGTTATTCTGACCATTATATTAATCGGTAGATATATAGTTTTGGAGGCTATTCTGGGCGCTCCCTCTTCATTGTTATAGGTGACGATTAGCTCTACTTTGGTAGAGACCGGAAATAGTTGACTATCTTTGCTTATAATCACTTCAGTTATGAAGGGCTCCGAAGAATTATTCAGAGAAGGAATGGCAACGATATCGGGCTCAACCACTAACGACTTGTGCAGATCTAGAGCGAGTCTAACATTGGTTACGTGGGATGTGGTCTCCAATTGAATTGAAAGCTTAACCAAAGGATTGGACGCTTTTGTAGTGATTCCAGAAATTGTGTTAATATCACAAATATTAATAATCAAATCGTTTCCAACAACTTTAGCCTCGATTTGATTTCCCTCCAAATTATGAGAATTAATAATTTTTCGCAATTCTTGGAGTTCTGCTTCGGATTCCGGATAATTTATTTGTCTCAACTGTGTGTTGGGAACCGATACTATTTTTATGGATGGATTCGTTCCTAAATAACCGCAGCAAATAAGTCCAGTATCTGAGAGACAAACTATAGCACCGGTCAGATTTGGAAAGGATGCCCTTTGTATGGAAACGGGTACAAAAGGGAGTTGGGTGGCCCACATCGCTCTATCGTTACTATAGATTATTAGTGTCGAGACATGAGTTGCGATCAGAGATATCACCGAATCGTTGGTGTCGTTGGCGTAAGCGGTCAGACAACTGGCGTTGAAATCAAATTTCTTCATAAACCAAATGCTTCCGTTCTCTCGGATGGCAAACAAATTCCTTTCCCCCAATACTATGACATACGAATTGCTTTTATCCAGAGTCACAACTTTCATATCAATAACGGACTCCCCTAACGATAAACTCCAATCGGGAGTTACTTTCCTGCCTTTCAAATGAGTGTTTGACTGTTGAGTTTCGTTGTCCTCAGTGTTAGCGATGGCCAGCACTTGATATCTATAACTTTCTATTGTCCACAAAGAAGTGGACAATACGAAAGAATCACTATTCGGTAGATAAGTCATAGCACCGGGAAGTAAACAATTGGGAAGCGATCGATTGAATGCCAGACTTTCCTGTTCGTAGAATACAAGGTTCCCGTCCAGAGATTTCACACACAAAAAATCTTTCCCTAAACACAGTTTCAAGAATTTAATTCAATTAATCAATTATTCGCTTCTCTTCTGACCTTTGATGTGTCCAAAAGGGCCTAATGTCATAAAAAAGGCACTTCTTTTGAGAAGATGTTCGTAAATCAACAAAATATTATAGGCAGAGCCGTGTTCTGTCACTCCGGCCGTCGCTGAGGAATAAATCGATTGAATCAAACTTTTCGACAAAAACTAAGCCTTACATGAAATGGAATAAACCGAGAGTTTCTTCGGATGCAAAACAACTAATTGTATATTAGTTGTCGCCGACAACAACAGTCCCGCAGACACCTGAAGAATAGGTGTCTTGAAATCCATTTCCATAAGTAAATCACTCGCTTGAAAAGGTGACAGACCATTCTCTGTAGGAGTGAATCCAACCGAGTATATTCTCAAAACGCCATTTAAACTGCCCACGATTATTTTATCTGCGATTAATTTTTCTAAAATGACCACAATTTAACCTTGTTAACAATTAACTAACCCGAACCATCTATTGAATTGTCGATATTGCAGACACAAAGGGAAAAATGGCCAAACTGTTCATCAGTGGAACAATTGACACTCCACCAGTCGTTGAATTTGAACAAGGACATAATTTAAGCATAAAAAGCGTCTCAATTATAAAATTTGTTGTTTCGAAGGATACCAAACATTATAGAAACGGAGAAATAATAACAAACATATCAAACATTTATTGATTGTCTCGCGTATAGTATTTTAGTCACTAATAAGACACAGAATTACAGATAAATCTCTACTTTCAGTGTTCCGTTGCTTTCAATCATCAATAGATTTCATATAAAATTTTGTGAATTATTAATTTCTTCGTTCATTTATTATAATTTATAAATAATGGAGTATTAATAAACTGTGCATGATCATTCCCAATGATTCTTTCCTATTCCCATTCTTCACAATGACTTTTCTTTTGGATTTCAGTTAAATCCCAATTAAATACACGTATTTTCGATAAATTCTTAATTTAATTCAATTAACTCATCTAAAATATGTCCATGCTTATTGCTCTTACATAATAATTATAAAAATTTTATAATTATTGATGTCTTCATTAATGTCAATACAAATATTGTTATTTATTTGGTTTCATAATCAATATTAATGTCATTTCGAATAATTAAAGCCTTTTTAAAAACTCGCAAATATTGAAAACATGTTTATCATAATAATTAATAATTTTGATTAACAAATTAAATTCTAAATAAATTTGAGCATGCAACATTTATATTTTTTTATGAATTTAAAAGAAATTTAGTTACTCTATGATTTCCAAATTGATCCAGTACACTTATCTGAACAAATAAATTGCAGAAATATTCAAAGGGTAGAAGTATTCTGACTCATAATTCTAGGCGCAACAGAATCTGATATATATGCGAATCCCCTCCAAAAAAGGTGAACCAAGTGGTTAACTAAGTCTATTAATCGTAAGAATTATAGCTTTTTATCAATATTTTCCAGTTTTTCTAATCTTTTCTAAGAAGAAATAATTTTTCAAACGGTTAAACACCTTGCAAGAATTTTTTATCATCTCTCAAATATATACAACGAGTAACTGGAAAGTGAAGGAACTCGACACTTGAAACTTGGGTTTGTTTGATATATAGGAAACTTGATTTAATGGCGTTTGTATTGAAGCAAAGATTTGAGAACTAATTTAATGAATGTTAGACTCATTAAAGTCGGAAAATCAATATTTTATTCGACGATTAAATAATTTGACGATCAAGTGATTAATGGAAGCCTCGAATCATAACATTGGAAATAAACTTATGGTTGCTTTCAGTCATCGAATTATTAATAGTGTTAACAAAGTCTCCACTAATTTATGTGAAAGTCGTTCATCAGATTTGTTGAGACGAAAAGCAGACATTTGGCAGCAATTAAACTGCTTTTATGTAAAGAAACAAAAGTTTGCGTTTCTTCCATACATTTGTATTTACGCCACGAATGCCAACAAAAATATATTATCTCAAAGAACCGCTTCTTTTACGACCAGTGTTTTGAGGGACGGCCGCACAGAATATTCCGTTTAAACTAATTATTTATTTGAGTCATAAATAATTTTCTTAACTGTGTTAACATTTCTTATCATTAATTAATTAGCGAATAAATGTCTTCTCCCAACACTTTATTAAACTAATTGGAAGCATAGATTGTTCCTTGCTTATTCAATCATCAGAGTAATCTGCTTAAACCCTTTTGTCTTATGTTTCTATTATTCACCATAAATGATCATGATTAAACAATGTGTTTTTAATTTGTCACAAAGTTTTAATTATTTATGATTTGTCTTTTAAAGTAACATGTACAATTTATTCTACATTATGTTTCGTAATTTGATTTTATTATTTGGAAGAACATAAACAAAATTGACTTTAGGATAACCTCGCTTTCAATTGATGATTTCCAAGAATTTGAAATTTCCCCGAACTGTTGATTGTTTGTGGGGTTCGCACAAATATTTTTTAGTGAATACCCTATAGTTGGGTAACTTTAATAATCACTAATAATTATTATTGTTTTTCTTCCAATTATAAACATTACAATCAATTAGAATCGAACGAAATTTTTAATTAACTCCATATAAACGAAAGTTTTTTGTCAAAAAGACCAAGAGATTGAAAGGATTGTAAATTTAATAATAATTGCGTTGATTGCAAGGATAGATACATCAAAATTGATGCAAACATTCGATAAAATAAAAGAATTTTTTTTCAAGAAAAGCGAACAAAACTTAATTACATGTAATTTATATTCAATTTATATGCTTTTGATTTGCGTTAAAATAACTTTGATTTTAATGATATTTGTGTTCAGCTTTTGTTAGACAACTATTTCAAGGATAAAATTAATCGAAAAATTATAAACTGATTTCGATTCGATAATACGTCGAATGAAATTTCAGATATTCGTGGATAGAGTGAGTGTCCTGTAATGATTGTGAACTCCGACCTTGACACATTAGCCAAACCTGTTTTGTCTTCAAGTGGTCTCAAAAAATATTTCTTTAATATTGGATTTTTTCAGATCATTTTGGAAGAAATGTTCAGTTGAAGTGCTTTAGCCATGGTTTGTGCGCTGCGCTCATGAGCACTGGCTTAGCACTGGCACAGCACTGGCATAGCTCTGGAACACCAGTGGAAGAGGACTAACAAATTTGAAAGCAGTGGCAGCAAAAGACTAAACTTTGGAATTGGCATTTGTGGACCTGTTTCTCAGCAGTGAATTCTTAGAGCCTATCATAGCTAGCATTCAATCCTATCTATTGAGCAAATCCTTAGCGGACTGGCATTTGAAGTTTGGCACAGAGTTTCGTATAGTGTTTGGCAGTGCCTCAAAGCCACAGCATTTCTCTCAACAACAGTCAAAGATATGCTTAGAAAAACTCTTAGTTTTTGGTTCCTCGACATAAATAAACGACGAGAGCCTCACATCAGTCACATCCAGATTATGTCGATTTCAATATATTTCACTTTGTCTTTGACTTTGTTGTGGTTTAGTTCTGTGAGTGCACTCCTGTCGGCATCACAACAATCACTTAGAGGTAAGACCACTCTTATGTCTTCTACACATTTGTTTGAAATCGCAGTAACTTTCTTGAAATTCTTGCGAAAAATGTGCGATCCTTACGATCCTTACGATCCTTACGATCCTTACGATCCTTACGATCCTTACGATCCTTACGATCCTTACGATCCTTACCACTGCTCCGAGATTTGAATTTTTTTTTACAAAAGAAAGTATTAAAGAATGCATTCTATGGAACAGATGTCACTACAAAACAACCTTAAAATTACTCCAATTAACTAAAATTCATTTTTTCGATAAATTGATTTTTAATTATTATTAATAAATTCATATTTTATAATATTATAAAATTATCGAAAAGCCATAAATTGTTATTCAACTGAATTAAATCAAAAGTCATTTAAATTATTAATATTTACTTTCGGAACATTAGATAACTATTAGATAAGTTGTGAAACAAATAATTATTTCTGATTTGACCAAAAAGTTTGTTAATTCATTAAAATGTTTATCTAATGAAATATAAATTTTGTCTTAAAAAACATTTGATATAATTGACAAACAACTTAACGATCTGTCAGTTCATTAAAGACCAGAGCTTTTCACTAATTAATATAATATTGATTTGACCAAGCTTATTTAATAAGTGATATCCATTTAGAAAATATTAAGGCATTAAAAAACTGATGAATACATATAACATAATATTATGTATCTTTTTATTTTCCATATATTGTCATATTTGCAATGAATTGAATCAAATAATCTGTTTGAAAGAATTTGACCACAAACTTAATTGACTGAATGAAACGAACTGGATCATTTTTGAAATAATTTTTCCTTAAGACCTGAATCAAAATCAGTATTTTGTAATATAATCCATAAATTTGTTCCGATTTTAAGATAACATAAATTATTAAAAATCACAAATCAATAGTATAGGGAAAGGGAGGGCCCACTTTGACTAACAATTTAAACATAAAGGCGTCTGTCATTCCAATAATACCAAGAATGAGTTATTGACAATATTAATACCTCGATTACCCTGTTATTGAAGCAAAGGAATGCTGAGAGCATTGAATTTGATGGATATAACCAATTATGGCTCAACTAATTGGCATAAAGAGTCTGTTTTTCTGTTATTTGGCTCTAATAGTGATTTACACAAACAGGTGATGCAATTAAATGCCAGAATGAAGGGGAGAGCGTCAAAGTGTCCCTACTATCAGACGATCCGTGCATATCATGCAAATGCATTAATAAAGAAATCGTATGTCAGCGCGAAGTGTGTCTTAATCTGAAAGAATGCTATCTTTTATACTACGGGAAGAACCGGAGCTGTTGTGATGTCTGCAAAGGGTGTCTATTCAACGGACAGTATTATAAAAGCGGTGAAAAATTCAATGACTCTAACGATTTGTGCAAAACATTTGTTTGTAATTCCGGTGTAATTACCGAATACAACACTTACTGTCACATCGCTTGTGATAACCCTCATAAGGTGACCGACCAGTGCTGTCCATCCTGTGCTAAATGTGAAATATCTGATCAAAATATCAAAGAAGAAAATATTAACAATCAATTGAATTCATCGATAAATGATCCTTGCATCAAATGTGAATGCATTGACGGGTATAAAGTTTGTAAGAAAAGTGGTTGTCCTGTTCTCTCTTGTCCACAGTCTAAATGGTATACTCCCGACAACGAATGCTGTCCCAAATGTAAGGGACACAGAAAAGTTCACGATTTCGAAGGCAACTGCATTATGGGTCTCTCAGCCTATAGGGACGGACACTCTTATGCATACGACTCGTGCACTAATTGTGTCTGTAATGTAAGTATTCACTCGTTTCCAATAAAATTCAATTCTTCTAATATTTTGCTTAAAAATCATTCAAAACGAAAGAATACAACAAATATCTGCCAAAGAAAAGTGTGCCCACCGTTGGACTGTCCCATCAAACATCAAATAATAGAATTGGGAGAATGCTGTCCAAAATGTCATAAACCAGAAGAAGTGCAGACATCCTGTTCTTATATGGGACGGGAATATAAAGTAAACAGATTTTAATTAATAATTTTCATTTACTTTAATTAAATGTTTGAATGTTTAGAGCGGAGAGAAATGGAATCACAATAACTGTCATATGTGTTCCTGTGTTAATGGACAGGTCAGGTGCACCGCTCAGATATGCTCCAAACAATTGGTTTGTCCCAAGAGATACAAACTGACCCGGCTCACTGGAGACTGCTGTAACTCATGCGTTGAGGTATTTCTTATTTATAGTTCATTTAAACCAGGCTTACCCAAGGGGATACCTCCTGAGGCCGAAAATTTTGAAAATACCCCCCCCCCCTGGCCGCCGGAGGCGAAAAACTCTGGTTTGAGGTGCGAAATTTATCCGACCTATACCTCTTGAAATTTGTTTCGAAAAAAACTGAAAAAACCCCCTAATACGCCCCTGAGCCGAAAAGCTTGGGCATGTCTAATTTAAACCCTTGTTATTGTTAGCGAAAAATAACATCCTAGATCATTTCATACATTTGCATTAAGACCAGAAATACATTTCTACTTTTATGGAATAAGTTGATGTTTAAGGGACTTTAGAGGGCGTCTAAAAGGGTCCAAAGTGTCCAAAAGGCGCCCAAAAGGATTAGCCGTTACTTAGAGGCAAATCGTTTTCTTTATAAAGACATTATTTTAGGCCATTTTTAGGCACTCATTAATAAAAAAAAGACTTTTTATTAAAACATTTGACTAAAAGTTATAAATGATTTTTAAATTGACAAATAGGAGGACTCTGTTTGCAGAATATCTAATAATTTGACCCAATTTTATACGTTTGACGGAAGAGAATACGATTTCAATGGAAAATGCAATTACATTCTGTGCCGGGATTGCAAGAGCAAAACTTTTTCCGTCCATATTGTCAACAAATATCATAACGAATCCATTGGTTCTGAGTTGAAAAACAACTCCTATTTTAGTGGGACTACAGTTATGGTGAAGATTGAAAACTTTAAGATTCGTTTGGGACAATCAGGACGGGTGACAGTCGGCAGAACCAGAGTTCGGTTGCCTCACATCAGACTCGGAATTCTTTCTATTATTAAAGATTCAAATAAAGTGATCGTCAGAGCCAACATCGGTCAGTCCCTTTTCCTCGCTCTCTTTATTCATTGAGTTTAAAATTATCTTGATTAATTCCTTCATTAATAATAAAACAATTAGAATCCATCAAAGTTTAGGTTAATTATCTTTTGACTGTCTTTCTTATGACTCTTTTCCTTTAATAATAATAATCTTTCAATAATAGGGGTGAAAGTGATTTGGGATTCGGGAAAATCAATCGAAATCATAGTTCCCCCGGAATTCAAGTCAAGAATATGTGGTTTGTGTGGAAATTATAACAATAATCCAAACGACGATTTCCTCACAAAAAAGGGGAAAATCTATACCGAAGTCTCGAAGTTTGCACACTCTTGGAAAGTATGAATTATTCGATCTTTAATTTAATTTGCATTTCTTTAAAATGATTTCAAACAACAATTTATTGAACAATAGGTCGGAAAGAATGTGATCTGTGAGACGCCATTAATGGCAACTAAATCAATGAGAAACCCTTTGCGGTGTTCTTTCAAAGATTGGGAGCAGAGATATAATGCAATCAATGTCTGCAATATTCTCAAGTCTTCCCTTTTCAGACAGTGCCACACATCCGTCAGTATTACCCCCTTTTTCGGGTATTTATATCATTGTTTCAAAGTTTATCGAAACTCATTCCATTATTTTAATTAAAATCATAGCAAATGTTTGTCTGATGTCTGTTCCTGTCATAAGACAAGGATATGTCACTGCAATGCCATCCAATCCTATGCCAACCAATGTCAGAGGTTAGGCTTTTATAGTCAACACTGGAAAAAGAAAACTCTTTGCGAAGGTTTGCAAACAAATCAAGAGTTGAATCAATTTTTAAAATTCATTTATTTTTAAAGCAATGAAATGTCCCTCGGGTTCCAATTTCTCGACTTGCACATCTGCATGTAAAAGGACCTGTCACAACAGCAACAAAATTAATACACCAAATGATTGCCGAAAACGGAAGTGCAGACCTGGCTGTGAGTGTCCCATAGGACAGGTCTGGCATAACAGCAAATGTATTTACAAACAGTTGTGTCCAAAAACTCAAAACTCAACCCAAGAATCGACGGAAATGTTGAACATTTTGAAGGATGAATCGCTTGGAATGAATTAATTCAACACTTATTTGTTATTTTGGTTGAGAAAAAGCCAACAATTGTTTAAATTTGTAAATTGATTACACATTTGTGAAGCATTTGTGAAGCATTTCAGGGAACACCAAAACTAGTCGTCAATTATTTTATGTACAAATCCTTAATTCATATCAGATTTGATAACAAATCGAGTTTTCACTTCATTAACGTAATATTCATCGCATATAATCGCAAATCATTAAACAATTTTTAATTTTTTCAATACTTTAAATACTCATTAATTATATTTCCAATAATTTATTTCAATTGATGTCTAATTCAAAACAATTTATAATAATTGAAAAAAAGAAAAAATATATATATAAATGGTTTAAGCTATGAATATGTCCTGTCTTTTACATCTTTTACGTCTTCTTTTCTTAAATTCAATTCCAGATAATCCAAGTAGTGATCAATTGGAAGAGTCATCAACTTTACAAACTCGAGGAGTATTTCTCTCCATTAAATGTCATAATCAGTGACTGACATTCAATTTAGTTTTGATAATTGATTAAAAATGTCATTAAGGCACTACTTTTGAGGACTCATCACATATTCCTATTCTATTTGCAATAGAAAAGCCAATGGGGATGGAGTTCGGTATCACAAGACCCCAGTGATTAGAGTTTGGGCAGAATAGATGAGATTTTTATTTTTTTATGTATGCAAGGATAATTTTTTTTTCGTTGAGAAATTTGATTCTGGGACCTTTTGTATGAATGAAAGGAAAATTAGATATATTGAGAGAAACAATTGGCAAAAAACTGCATAACTGGAGAATAAACCAATATTTGTGTTAAGAATTTATTTCCGTTTCAGTCATTAAATAAGAAAATAAAGACAAAAAAGAGGCACATATTTGACAAAACATTTAATTTACATAAAACTCGTATTAAAATGAAATCAAAACAAAAATCAGATTAGAGTCGAGTTTAATATTTAGGGATAATTTCGTTATCAAACATACCGTTAATGACATGATTTGTATGACTAATATTCAATGACTCAACTGATTCTTTGGTCAATCAATTGACAGTTATTTGAATTTATTAATAGAAAAACAAAAGAAATCGTTGAGTCTATGTATGGCTCAAACATTTGTTCAGTTCTTCATTTTATGCATTAATTATATCTTTTGCTTCAATTCAGAGACAAATCCTTTTCTTAATTGAGTCAAACCTAAAGTGAAATCAGTTATTATGTGGCGTAGCGTTTGGTCCACAATCGGGCGATGCGGTCGTGTTCGTCCCTGTGCTGCAGGAATTGGGTCGCAATACTCCCCACAAGGGGGTCAGCTATTTCCAGACACATCTTTAATCATTTGATTGGAGAGCAGTTCTAACAAACCTGGATTACAGTCAGTCAAAAGGGAACAAATCGAGAGAAGGACTTTTGATATGGTCAGAGCAGGACTCCAATTGTCTTTAAGAATGTCCAGACATATAACGCCCTGACTGTTGATATTGCAGTGATATATTCGAGTCCTAAATGTCACCTAATTTTTCAACTGTCAGTACATAATCTAAATGCAAACTTTTGGCCATACCTTCGGAGGTTTGAATGGATATTCAGGAGAGAAATGAATGTCAAGAAAGAAGACACCCCCTTCATATACAGACCCCGGAGGACCCAAAATCTGTTTGACGAACATATGGTTTCAATATTGAAAATATTTTACAAATAAATCAAAAGACTTACAGTTGAGACCCACTCATAGAGATTATCGCCTTTGGGTCCGGCGCTAAATATTCAACAAAAATCAATTGAATTCATGTCATTCCCATTATTTGATTTGATATTACCTGCAATTTGGCGGCGGGTCTAAAGTTATTTCTGCCAATTCTTTCTGAATTCTGTTGGCATTGATTCACATTAATTCACATTAATTTGTTTTTCAATTAAATCAATTCAACAAAAATATCAAATATAAGAGTAAAGTGAAGAACAAATAAAACCAACATTTTTAAGGTTAGAGGAGGGCTGGAGAAGGGAAGGCTTTCTACTGAAAATGGTGTAGAGTATTTTGATCATGGACAAATCAAATCAAATGAATATTTGTTAACAATTTATCAAAAATATTAAAATTATCGTAGTTTTGATGAATACACCGATTGGTGTGAAGTAAAGCAGTTTTGGGAAACAGACAGACAGTAAAGTAGTTAAAGAATAACAGAGGAAGTCATAGCAGTTCTCATATCAATGGTCAGATCAATGGTCAGATCAATGGTCAGATCAATTGTCATACCTCTTAGCGCTGGTACTCAAAGCTTTAGACATTTTGGGATTCATTTTGATATCTTTGTTGACCTCTCGATCTCCGTTTTGTCTCTCATTTGTGTTATTATTAACTGAATTACTATTCGTTGCGTTACTATTAGTGGTGTTATTAGTGTTGACACTATTTGTTGGTCGGACGGCCTGACGGCTGGCGTTGGGGGCAGTGTTGGCACTGTTAGTACTGGTGCCGGCAATGGCAGCCACTGCCGACTGGGAGCTGGCACTGGGGGTGTCGGCGCTCAGTCTCATCTTCTTATTTCTCTCTCTTTCCAGTCTGTCTTCACTCATATTTCTTTGATTTCTTCAATTAATACAAATATTAAAAACAACTAAAAGTTTGAATCAATTAAAAGCCAGAAATTGAAACAAAAAGAGACTGAATGGCAATAAATGGGACAAACAGTCAGAAACAGTCAGCTTTCACTTCACTACAAATGTCGTATTGACTACACCTAACTCTATATACCAGTGTTATGGTGAGCACAGCACAGACCAGTGCCAGTCCTAGTCTAACACAAATAGTAAGCCTACCATCACTTGCAGTAATGTCTCAAAACAGACTCCGCCCCAAACTCTCGATAAAAGCGCACAAAAGCTTTAAATAATATAGTTTTGAATCGAATAACACTTTCCATCATTCAAACAATAGTACCCCCAATGGGTCCCCATTATTATCCATTAATATCCAGATTAGTTTAGTTTATCAAATGATTTGCTAAAAAACAATAATATAGTTTTCATTTTCAAACGTTTCCTAAATTGTTTAGAAATAATAAAAGCTGTGAATTGGTCTCACATCCAATGGATTATTAAAATCTATAAAATTGATGGAATAGTTATCTTATACTTAGACTATTGTTTTGCCTCATATTAGATACAATTGTATTAACAATCAATTAACAAATTATATTCAGTCTATATTTGAAATACCAATGAAAAGCCAATGAACGCCAGTTTACCCAAAATATCCTCTTAAGAGTGGATTCACAATACATATAAAGCTTACATTTTTTTGGAACTAATCTTATAGTTGATGTCTCTGTTGGTCTCCAATCAACTAAATCCGAGTAAACCATTGTATCTCAGATTGTGTCCAATCAGCCAAAAGTCGGAAATACTCACAAAAACTTATAATTTCTCAAAAGTTTTCCTTTTTTATAGACTTCTAATAAGTTGGACGACTATAACCAGAAGGTATTAGCGGCGGACAGCAACGGACTGCCCCGGTCAGTCGCGCTTAAGCCATACCTATCGGTTGACTCCTTTGGCATAATCGACGGCAATCCGATGCCTTAATTGGAAGTGTGGGTAATCTACGCGACTCGTATTGTGACCAACCCTTACCAACCCTTAGAAAGACATTACATTTGAGTTCACACTAATATAATATGAGAAGAGTTTAGTTATTTAATTGACTAATTGACTAAAAGGAGCATGCTAGTTTCCAAGTATTTCCTTCAAATTATTGAACTCGTTTACTGTGATATTAACCCTTTGTTGACAAGAGGCCTAAAATTCTATTTTGAATTAACCAAGCACCAATTAATCAAACAACAATCAGAATGCTTTCTCCAATTCAAATTCAAATTTAGTTAAAATGACCAAAAACTCTGAGATTCCGGAAAGTTAATAGAATGGTAAACAACCATTTTAAGAATACAGAAGAATACTGGGTCAATTTGAACGACTTAACCGATTGATTATTTTAGTTAATTGTAAATCATTTTATTCTACACTTCAGGAACTAATTCCGAGGTTTTATTTTTTGAATATTTCGTTAACGAAAAGAAATAAATTGATTCTCTAAAATGTATAATAGAGTGTCATATTCGCTATTTTTTATTCTTGTCTTTTCTATTAACTTGGTGACATAATACACAAAATATCGACAAACTAAACACCCTATGCTACATGTGAGAATCAAAGTAGCTAGGCAAAATTTGTAGAGCACGAATTGAAGTTGAATATGAAAAAAGAATCGTTAAAATTACAATTTATTATACTTTTTAGAGAATCAATTTATCGCTTTTCGTTATCGAGATATTCAAGAAATAGCCTCAGAATTAGTTGAACGGAGTATTATCTAACGATCGCTTCTGGAGGTCTCCAATATATCACAACTAGCGTTGCCAACTCTTTTTTGTGAAAACCGGGAATTTCATGGGTCTCCCCCGGGACAACACAGTCAGACAGAA
>JAQGBD010001273.1:0-17452 GCA_034698165.1 Punctoribates punctum | reverse complement strand
TTGGAAGCCATTAACTTTCGATCAGATCAGTGATAGCGCCGATGCAACAGTCGGTGATATTTTGGGTGATATCTCAACAGTGGCTACGCTTCGCATTCGGCTCTACAGGTATTACAAAGACATTGATTCACACCATTAGACCGTTTAATACATTTAATAATTACATACAAAACATAAATAATTGATCCGAAGAAACACAACTTAACTCTACTTTTATTATCAATTTAAACATTTTATCCAAACATTCGTTTTATTCCCTCCTAATTGAGAGCAAAGGTTTCACTCAAATTGTTTTAACATTTATTTCTTTTTGAGTACATTTAAAAACTAATCAAATAATTTAATTATACTTTAATTAGATTTTATGTAAATTCATATCAAATGTGTTTATAGACGTTATTATATAATATTATATAAAGTGTTGTATATTAGTTATTATACGGTATGCCCGTCCCTTCCATAGGCCACGTATGAACGCGGCTCATGAGTTAAAGGACAAACTATTGCAAGTGTTGCTGGCACACTCTTACAGCCAACTGGCCAACAGCGGATGTCCAATCGATCAGGTCAGTCAGTCAGCACAACTCAGCACTTCTTTAGATAACACTCTATTCTCTGTTAACACTTTCATCCATTTCTTTATTAACGTCACAAATATTTAGTCTTTGAGAAGATTTATATGCATTTAATGTTAATTGAAAACAATAATCACTTAATTGATGGCAATAACGAAAGTTTTTGTTTCGATTAATTAGGAATTTTCAGTCCCGACACTCATTCCCTCAATGATTCACTCCTTCTTGCCTTTAATGAAAACAAATTGGTCTCAAACTAAAAATGAATTAATTTTTTTCTCTCTTTCACTCGAATTATATGCTTTGAGAGCAAAAACCATTGCATAGCCTATAGGGCCCTACCATTGATATAATGGCCTAAATATATAAATCTATTGAATAATGGATTCATTAGTAAAACACAAAATATAATTGAATTTGCATTTCGGCTTCTGAACCATTCAATCATGAATTAAGACCAGGATCAAACAGAAAACAAATAGCAAGCTCAATAAATTTTGATCCCATTGATGAGCGCCGGCTAAGAAAGAGATACGATTTTAATGTGTTTTTGTTTTGAAATTTTAATTTATTATTTTGTGAATAATATTGTGATCTTATGCCGAGTTGTTTGGCGTTCCGGTGGACGCAACTCAACCGAAAGACACTACTAATTGGTTTAGTGTTTGAGTTTTAATATGATTTGTGAGAAAAAACTGTTTTTGATCTAAAATTTTGATAATTATAAGTTAGAAAAGTGTGAGATTAGTTCAATTCATGTATTGCCGTATGAGTTGTGTTGCAATTCATTAACATAACTGAGAGCCAAAGCATAACTAAAATTCATAATACTATGGAAAAGGATCGGAAAAAGTTTTAAAATTCCCAAAAGTAAATATATTCATGTGTTTTGCAATGAATGCAATGAATAGGCCGTTCCTAATATCATTACAGAGTCTGAGGGCTTAGTGGAAGAGATGATACCTAATTTGATTCCCACAAACATATAGAGAGACACAGAGAAAACTTAATCTTCATTACGAAGGATTAAAGTCTTGCAGGAATTAAAGATTCCCTTTTTTAACTCAGGCTCTCTCTCCACTCTGTCGGCCCGTTTGATGTATTCCATAGTAATGAGCTTTCCTTTCAAAAATGTGCTGCAATTCTGTGATTAAAAATTTTATGTTTGCCTCCAATACTCGATATGCCGTCCAATCCCTATCCTATGTCTCTTCTCAGGGATCTGTTCCGTCTCTGGTTTTCCACTCATTTACCGAATAAATACTTTAATAAAATTAATCCAAACTTTCAAAACTCATTCAATAATTAATGTGATTATTGTTAAACTAAATCTTATTATCGCATAAAAGGAATAATCTTTTCATTTGTTTAATCACTGAATCTGTTGTCCAAATCTGTAGCAAATCCTGAGCGGTCTCTGTCGGGGAAGGGCTGAGCAGGAGATCACAGACGATACGCGGCGTCGCTTCGATCAGTGGTATTTGCAACAAGTCTTCAACCATTACAGACAAATAGCGATCGCCGCCCAAACGCCCACACATCAGACCGGTGCCCGACCCACCCCTACTCATCCCCTACTAATCGATTTGAATCAACCCAATGGCGATCACTTACATCAAAGCTTAGCAAACAATGGCTCGAACCACTCGCCGGACAAACACCCGGCGCTGACAATGGCGTCCCCTTCTAATAACCAGCAACAACACCAACACATGGCTTCTGTGCGAACGCGTATTCGAACCTCTTTTGATCCCGAATTAGAACTCCCGAAACTCCACCGTTGGTTCCAAGAGAACCGACACCCATCTCGAGCACAGGTCCAGGAATATGTTCGTGAACTTAATGCTCTGGAGTCCCGCAAAGGCCGCAAACCATTGGACATAAATAATGTGGTTTATTGGTTCAAGAATGCCAGGGCTGCCCACAAACGGGCAGAACTCAAGTTTGTCGGCGACTCATCAACTGGTGAGGGCTTAGTTAATGGGGACAACAGTCCCGGCAAAACAGGGTCTGACACCAGTGGTAAATGCAATGAGGATTCCCAGAGAAACGGGTCAGCAATCGACGACTTCTATAGTATGGACGAAGACGGAGACTCTTCACATGAGGCCACACAAACTCTCGACCTTTCGATGAGGCCCTCAAAGAAGGCCCGCTCCGAGAGTCCGCTCGACGGGGATTACATGATAACGGCTCACAAACACGAAGACGACATTCAAAACGATGTCAATAATTCAGAGAACAATAATATTCCGAATCTTAAAGTGGAACCAATCGATCGCAACGACGGGTCCAGTGATTGCAGTGATGGCGACGAAAGCGACGAAGAAAAAGAGTATTTCGAGAATTTGACGACATTTCCAAACATAAGTCATATTAACAACAATTCTAATACCAACTCAACTCTTCCCGAATCACCCGACGGACGGCGCACCCGAAGGAGTCGAACATTCATCGATCCCATGTCTGAGGTATTGATTAATGGATTGAAACCATTAGAGAGTTAATTAATGGGTTTGTTGTCTGCTGTTCAGGTGCCGCGTTTAGAGCATTGGTTCTCAATCAACACCCACCCGGCCCACAGTCAGATCGTGCGCTACACCGACGAACTCAATAACTTAGCCTATCGTCAAAAGTTCCCAAAACTGGAGCCAAAGAACATTCAGTTCTGGTTTAAGAACAGAAGAGCCAAATTCAAGCGGAACCTGTCTGTGACCCCAACACACCACTCGTCGCAGTCGTCGGCGCTCAACATCGAGCGCCTCATTAATGCACATTAAATAATAATAATATAATTATTAATAATTTTAATTTTTTATATTTTATGTAAACTACTGTTTAAAGAAACGCATTGAACTGCATTGAGAGCCTCTCCTCCTCCTAGTCCTCAAACTTATGTTTTTAGCATTTGTTACATATTATGACTGTTTTTGAGAGAAATACTATTATTATCTCTAATAGTAATATAAATGTATATATATTTCAATTGGGTTTCGGCAATAATTCAGTAGTTTTGGGTATTTTTCACACAAACAGACGACTGACCACTAACTCAGCAAACAAATGATTTTTTGCATAGCATTCCATTTTTGAACTCAACATTTATACACCACTTCTCCAAAGCCTAGTCTTTCTCTCCGAACCAATTCTGTTATCATTGAATCGATTCTTATATTTAATGTTAAACCAATCGAACAATTCTTCTGAAACAAGACTTTTGATATTTTTCGACTATTTTTTCCTCAAAATCATTGAAATTAGACATAAATCTAAACATTTTTCTCCTTATTTATCATTTATTTAATATAATTTTATTGAGACTTTATTTTTAATCATTTTTTTAACAATTTTAATGAATTTAGAGTTTTATTTAATATAAGGATAACATTGACTGAAAAATCATTTGTTGTGAGGCTTTGTTCCGAACAGTAATTCAAATCGATATACAATTACTGCACTGTTTTATATTCAAATTCAATTAAATGTTATTTGAAATAAACATTCCTTCGAATTGAATAAAAATTATGAATCAAAACATTTAAGTAAAACCTTTGCTCTCAAAAAACTGCTCACAAATCGATTGTTTAATCAAAAACTCGTCTAAAGAGGGAATCGTTTTCAAAGTCTTTCATTTTCCAGAATTTCATCAAATTTAACGACTTTTGCACTTTTCTAAAGCAAATGTCAAGTATTGCATAAATTACCAAGATCACTTTAGATGCCGACATTGGAGACATCATAATTCAGACTAATTTCAGTAAATTTGAAAGTCATTCGAGTATAAAAGTGCTAGATAGTTAATCAATTTTTCTGAACATATTACTCCATTATTTTATGTTGCATGCTCAATTATTAAGCATGTAAAGGCCAAATTGCACTGTTGCATTATTGCTCTATTGGATCACCCAATAAGACCCTCTATATTCGTCTCTTTTCAATGGACTGATCAAAGAGATCGAGTTTTGGCTCAATAATTGGCACAACTAAGCCCTTGTAAAAAATAGTCGAATAATTTTAATGATTTTAATGAGAAACGCTATAAAAAGTCATATCTCTCTTAATATCTAAGTTCGCAGGAATAAAGAGTTTTAATGCCATTCCTCATCCATTCCCCATTTAGATTAATTATTAAACAGGAATACAAAGGGAATCCCCTCTGACTTGAAAACGGTTGGCTTTATTCTCGTCATAAACAAACGATCTAGGAAAATTTCTTTTCAATCAAAAGTGGAAATCCACAGAATTTTAATAAAGAAAACATTTATTTTGATGACAGCACTCCTTTTCCGACATCGGAATGGACTCAGAATACAGTTCGCGACGCAGTCCTCGAATTATTGCGGGAAATATCTCAGAGCAAACTCTCCAAACTCTGCCAAATATCTCAGGTTTGAGACCAAGATCATTGATCACTGATCACACAAAACCAATTGAAATCATTGCTTTGAATATTAGCCCCTTTTGTCGGGTATTGTAAACAACAAATACGAGGGAAAGATTGGCAAAAGAAAGTGCGAAGAGTTCGGAAAATGGTATAACCAATACAGGGAAAGCCATCCAAGTGAGTCCTCCGCACAGAATATCATCTAATTATTTATGTTTTGAGGATTAAATACAAAATTGAATTGAATTACCAGAAAAATGACGCGAATTAAGAATTTTAGTCATTTTATAGACTTATTTATGAAATGTTTGGCTAAAAGTGAAACCAAATCCTAAGAGAGACTACTTTTGCATACAATAGAGTTAATTAACTTTATTAATGAGATTATTATTTATTATAATTTGCATTCAATACGACTTCAGTCGGCGTCTGTGGGGTTAGTAATCAAAGCCAACAAAAAGCCGATACAACGCAAGAGAACACTGAAGAAAAGGACAGAGAATTGGAGCCAACCGTTAGTCGAGGGAAGAGTTCCGAAACGAGATTAACGTTTCACTCAAGTCTTGAAGTGCCTCAACTCAGACAATGGTTTCGCTCTAATCCCAAGCCATCGGATCCTATTCTACTTAAATATGCAGAGATTCTCAATCAAAGTCCAATACGACAGCAAAGGTATCATATATTCAATCAATTCTCACAAAACTTTAATTCAAATCCTTTTATACGAAACAAAATTCTCGAATGATATTAAAATTGTCTGAATTTATGTTCAGAACTGAAGTAACCCTCAAATCACTGAAGAATTGGTGGAAAAATGAGAGACAAAGGGAACGGAATTTGTCTAAAAGGAAAGGCCACCAAAAATCTGAGACTAATGTCGGCCCAAATCAGTTGTTGTCCTCTTGTAGTACAAGTGTTGACATCGAAATGACAGAGAGTAGAGAATCCACTCCTGACGAGGAACCCATTCTTACGATGGCCTTCACTGGAGAGGACTCCGACGATAATATTTTGTGAATACTTCTCAAAATCGTAACCAATTGAAGTGAATTTTCAAAATTCTTGTGTTATTCCGTTCCCTATAAATGATTTAAAAGTACAAAATCACTGCAAATATTTAATTTTATTGTCACAAAAAAAAAATCTCATTCTTTTGGAGTCAAATTCAAATATTTTAACGAAAAATTAGAGTATTTATCAGAAATATCTGGAAAAGTACCCAGGAATGTGTCCAAATCGAGAACATCTTATCCAAGGGATTCAGCCTTTGGCCTTGATCATCTTTGATTTATCCATTATATTCTGAAAGCAAGTATTAAAGAGCCTTTTCCTGATGTCAAGATTACCATTGAGATGACCGGATGAGCAGATGAGCAGATGAGCATGAACATTTTCATTAAAATCAATGAACAATAGCTGACTTCCAAACAATTATCTCAATTAAATAATTTGTAATTTTAATTATACTATAAATTAATATCTAATAAATAAAAGAAAAAAGTTTCATGTACATTTTTAAAGGAATTAAAGAAACAGAAATATAGGAATCAGTTGAATAGAACCTGTCTCAATTCTCTCAATTATCAAGGGCATTTTTTGAAGGGATGGTTTTGCATATGACAGGTATAGTGTCAACCATTTTGGAGCCGAGCGTTAGTCCAGCCCTTAGTCGAGCCCTCGGTATAAATGTTATCCAATTATATGGACTGAAATGCTATTACTCAGAGTTTACCCGATTTTCACCTCTAATTGCGATCTCTTTTAAGTCATTAGAACTCATCGTCTGATTGAATGTCAAATGACTTCGACTTAATTGACGACAATTTCGTCGCTTTTTCTTAATTTTCAAATCAATTAATCAATTATTTAATTAAATAATTGAAAAATGATTTCAAAAAATAAGTTATTCAAAGAGTTTTTGCGGAAACAGTCGGCACTCCAGAGGACTAGTCTTAAGAACACTGACTTCATAGTCAAGTGTCGAAACCAATGGAAGGTATGAGACATTAGTTCAATAATTAGACTGATTTCCATCAATTGATACGTCATTTGATCCGTCATTTAATGGATCAGTTAATGTCAGAAAACGACAAAATTCTTTTCGCCAATACTTTGAAAGCAATGGTTCCGTTGGAACCGTTGGACGAGAACTCAAACGAAACGAATCCATTGGAAAATGAAGTCCTCTTAGAAGAGATTGAGAACAAAATAATCGATGGTTTGGTTAAATCCAAGTCAAGGGAAGAGTTGATGGACACAAAGTTCTTCTTCATATCGTTTAACATTCAGTGTTCGCCGAAACATAAGACCGGAACAGAGTTCAGACCCCTTGAGATCGGGTTAATTGAGTACACCATAAGAGATGGCATTCGTATGCTTTACCACCAATTCATTGATTGCGGAGAAGTGCCGTTGGGTTACACTTTCCAAGCCATGGATCACATGCAGAGAACTCATAAAATTCCGCTCAAAAACTTCTTCATTTCTTCAGATAATTATGTATTAATCGGATCCCGAATTCTGGAGATGTTGTCCGACAGTTGTCTCGACCAACAAATCAACGATATGTTCGACAAACCAATGATTGTGTTCTCACAAAAGGAACAAATGTCTCAAAATAAGGGATCACTCGAATGGATAGCAAAGAAATGCAATGAAATGCGTGAACGGGAGGAACACCACAGCTATGACTTCAAAATCAAAGTGTTGAGCGCTTCCAAACTGCTGTCAGCCCTCCTGACCGCTGCCGACTGTTGTCGTTCACTCAATTGGTGTGAAAATGTCATCACTTCTCCCGCTTTCGATTACTCGTTGGGCACCGACTGTCCCTTTCACGAGCAAATCGGGTGTATTTACTGTGCGTTAGGGGTTCCCAAACGTATGGCTTATATAACATCACATATTCTGATGGAGTCGTATGACATCAGACTTTCCTCATCTCATTTGCCGTCTATTATCGGAAACAAAAATTTCCGAATCAAAGAAGAGGACGAAAAAGAAGAGAAAGCCTTTGATTTCAAGTCATTTAAAGAGGAAATCGACAGACATTTGGTGCCGACAACAGAGGCTTCGACCGCCGAACTAGAATCGGACGACGGCTGGAATGGCGTCGAAGAAAAGGCCAGAACAGAAACCCGACGAATGAGACCCGCATTTAGTTACAGAAGTGATCATCGCTTCAGAGGACCGAACAGAGGTCGCGGCGGAGGTCGCGCCCAACCATTCAATTATTAATTATTCAAATAATAGTTTTTTCGACACATTTTTCCTTTTGTTTGATTTGATTTTTGATATTTTTTGAATAAAACTCAAATAAAATGATTTCTGATTTGGTTTACAATTCATTTCGGTTCCGATTCTTATGAATTAATTAAAAATCCTGAAAGAATAGAATACGCAAGGTAAGAATAACACAAGTAAAGTTGATTTTGTGTTCACTTGTATTCTAATTACCTTGGTATTCAAGTAAATCAATTAATTCTAATTTATTTTACAAACTGTAATCACATAATTCAGTGAATTTCAAAGGAATATAATCGAAAAGAGTTTTAAATATTTAATATACAGAAACTTCACCGCATTTTGTATGCGAGTGAAGGGGAGGACCGGCCTTAAAGGCCTGACGGCCTTTAGGCCGTTGGGGCCTTTCAGGCCTAAAGCCAATTCACCAAAAAGAGAGACAGACTGTAGTGGACAGACTGCAGAAGATAGACTTTTTGCAGAATTCTAGTCTAGATATTTTAGAATTATCAAGATTTCAATTTTTAAGATTTGAGCAAAAATATAGCAAAATCTCCCATTTTTAAGACACAGTCTCTATCTATTGGACTCTAACCATTAGGAATTAACCATGCTACAATTGAAAGGTTTTGATTTTGTATAAGTATACCCGAAATACTCGCAATTATTTTATTACAGTTTGTATAATAAATTGAAATTAAATCCTTGCAACTTATGGTTTGTTTTAATGAAAAACGAAAATCAAATAATAGTCAGAAATTGATTCGGTTTTAAATTTTGATTTTCCATGAAATTGGAATCAGAGACAAAGATATTCATTTAATTCGCGGTAAAAGTCGAAGAATATTCCAATCAATTGATGTCAAACCGAATAAAATCAACGAATAATCAAAAAGTTTGCCAAATGATTACCAAACCAGTAGTGAAGGACTGGACAATGACTGGTCATTGGGGTGTTTCCGAAGATAAACCAAAAGAAGAGATGAATTAAAAAATTGGAACAAATTTTATTTGACAACAAATAATTAGAAATTAAATAATATAACAAAAATTGTTTTCTAATCATACAAAACATTAATCGAAATAATGTTTTAATTATTTATAATTGAATTCGAAAATAAAAAATAAAATGAAATCTAATAAATAGTTTTATTTAACTTTTTTGCGAAGAGAAGAGTCGTTCTTATTATTGACTATTTTGTTGTTAAGAGTCTTATTCTGAAGACTAATGAGTAGTTCGTCGCTGTCGTCGATCTCTGGCAGGGATTCCCTCCAGTATTCGAAAGTATTGAACTCTGACTGGAAGTCCCGATCGAATTGATCGCTATGTATGGGAGGAAACATTTGGTCGACGACATCGCTAAGAGAGGTATACCTGAGTAGAGGACAGAACAGACATTAAGCGGTTGTAATCGATCACAAGATTTGGAAACAATTCAAAAGATAATTACTTACGAGGACTGAAAGTTTTGGATTAATTCCAATTTGAGTTCTCCCTTATGGTTGATAATGAATATACGCGACGCCCGAATGCCAACCGCCCGATAAGCTATGGTGTCCTGAAATCGCATAATTGGCATCACTTTTATTTACTCGTCTTTCGGATGGCATTGAATTCAAACAAACGTTACTTACATTCACTTTATTACCAAAACCGGCGTAAAAGGGAGAGCGAGGGAACAGCCTTTGAATATCACTGAGACATTGGATTTTGAACTCTTCGGGCTTTTTCTCAATTACTTCTCTGTTGACACAAATTTTTAAAATTAAGGACAACTCCAACAAAAAGGTTTCATTTGCTAATACCTGTGCAGAGCGGCGATGAGTGAAGTGGGCGATAATAGGAGGGGTCCATCTGGAAGACAGCGGTCGCCCTGACGTATGCTTTTGAGATAATCGTTGGTGACTCCCGACTGTCCAATAGCTCGGGCCGAGAGGTAAACGATTTTATAGCCGTTACGCTTAATAAGTGTGAAGAGGTTGGCCACTCCCATCTGCGCCCAATCCCTACCGATTATGGGCAGAATGTGACCCAAAACGTCAGACTTAGTAATAGTGCCGTCGATGTCACTGATTATGATTTTGTCGTCATATTTCCAGAGATAAATATAACACTTGCAAGTGGTAGTGCCCTGATATGCAGTGGTCACTGAGAAGACGCACTCATTCTGTCCCTCCTGAAGGTTCAAATCACTGATCTGTTCGGAGGACAGACGGATCTTCTTCTTGTATTTAGTCCGTTGTCTGGATATCTTTCGGCCGATTTCTTTTGTTTGTTCGTTAGTTTCCTTCTGTTGTTCGCCGTTTGGCTGTGAGTTCTCGTCGGCGTCGGCGTCACTGCCGGCATCACTTCCAGAAGACAAGTACGTATCGGACAGCCATTCCCTCTCCGGGTCGTCATCTGGGGTGACAGCCGTCTCTTTGTTATCACAACTTTTTGGCTCCTCATCAATAATCTCTTCGAAAAAGAAGGCTTCCCCCGAATGGCCTAATTTCATGGGAAGGTCGACCGGTTGGTCGTTGACATAGACGTCGAGCTAACGGATAATTAATGGTTAGAATGGATAACAGATTTGAGTGAAAATAATTAATTACAAGTTTCTCTCTACTCCTCAAAACACCGATTTTACCGAACCGGACGTGAAATGGAGAACAGAGGTAAGTGCCGTCTTCTTGCTGGACAACAATGACATCAATGGCTCCGGTGAGTGTCGCAGAATTGATTTCGTTATAAAACTCTTTGAAATTACTGAAGAAATTCTTCATATAATTCATTTTGAAGAGAGGTTTGGGTGAAAATTGAAGACAAATTGACTTTGTTTAGCGATAATCTCCTTTTGTTTAATCAATTTCTTAGCGCATAATCTAATCAAAGATATAAATAATTAATAATCTCGTGATAAATGAGTTCAACTAATTCGACAAAAGTTGAAAACTATTCTCTATTTTTCCTAAACTATTACGAAATCAGTTCAACAGTTGAGTAGAAATTGCTTTAAATACTCATTAATTTAATAAAAACGAAGAGGAGTTCAAAAAAGTTGTTTTCAAAAAATGCTTTTAATAATTAATTAACTCTAATCAGAAAAATGAGCCGAAAATAAGACCAAATTCATGGATATTTCCGATAATATTAATTGAAGTGATAAGTAAACCAAGATTTCTGATACTTTTGAAAGAAGTTTTTTATTTAAATCAATTTGTGATTAAACACAATCTTCGATATAAAATGCGTTCAATTTTCGAGATCGAGAGATAAACGACTTTTACACAAATTATTAGTTAATTATTAGCCTAAAAAATATTTAAATTGATTTTCAAAACTTGTTTGACGAGGGTTAATCGCAATTTAGACCGATTTGAAATTATAATCAGTCGAAAAGCAAATAAAATCCTAATTATGGTAATTATTCAATGAATCGGACGAAATATATTTCGCAATACAAAGAGTTTATGCAAAGGGAATGTTTTTCCCCTCATTTGTGTCAATCATAAGAAAGAAATGAGAAACTGAAGGCCTGGCAGTGCGTAAACCCATTAACAATAATCGATGAAAAATATGTTTTTCAATAGAAATGAATTTCATAATCAAATGTCAATCATTTGTAGAGAAACTCACGTTTTTCAGACTCACCTCTACTTCGGCGAAGACTTTAACGGAATCAATGGATTTGAATAACACAACAAAAAAGTATTGACTCCAATATTAAACACAGACTTTATTTATAAGACTTTAATAGTTCGTAAATAAGTCATAAATATTAGTCTTTCACACACAGAATGAAACTCTTTTTTGGTTTTTTCAAACTTTTCTATTTCTAAACTCTGAGGACTTTAGCCATCGATCAAAGTATTATTATTTGGCTGATTAGTTAACTCGATTCAAATTGATTCAGACGACTGATGTTTTTCCAACTTTTTTCACTCTTATATTTCGAGAGATAAGAATATTTTTGTTAAATTAAGGGACGGTTTAGAAGAGACTAAAAACACAATTTCAGGAATAAAAGTCTGAAAGTACTCTAAGGACTGAAAAACACCGCAATTATGTTAAGTTTAAGGTCAAACCATTCATACCATTGAATCTCTTGATTGATTCAAAAGATATTTTGAAGGCTATCCTATCCCTCGATATTACGTATGGCTCTCGTAATACATCTCGTGATACGAGAATAACATAACAAACATTTGGTTTTTCATTCAATTTATGCGATAAAAGGCTAGAAATCCTTCACTTTATATGAAGTAAACAATCGGAACACCACAAACATGAGTCGATCCCAGGAATCACCAGATTTTATGCTTTCATAATAATTATTATATGTTTTTATTGGAGCGAAACTCAGTCGACATTTAGTCTGTGATTAACCCATTGATAGACAGATTAAAACATTAAAACAAATGCCAAAAACAAACACAAGATTTTGATTATCAAACTTTGATATCAGATTTGAAGTGAATTCAAATTTTAATTCAGATTAAAGCCATTTGTCTGATAAATACCGGAGAAGACAATTCACGGGATAGGCATAGGAACAGACATTTAGAGGACAGTCATAGCTATCAGTCATTTCTTACGTAAGGCAAATAAATGTCAATCAAATAATAGATGAGGAGATTTGCAATTTAAGTGCGAAAAAACATTTGAATTTTGTAAATCTAAACTATCAACTATTAAAAGGATAAATGTAAACAAGAAAATCAGTGAAACCTGATATTCAAAGATTCAATATTTAAATGAGATTTAAATTTTCAAAACATGCGATCATATGATCGCTTTGTCTGTCATTTCAAGTGATTTAGAGAAAAGCGATTCAATTGAGAGACCAGTAATCAGTCAAATGGTATGTAATTGTCTTCTCTTACCTTTGAATTCAATTGATTTAGTCATTAATTTGAACATAATTTTAAATATAGAAAAACTTAACAAAAACACACAATTAAAAGGTATTATTAGTCATCTGTTGTGCGAGACTTTACTCTTGTTTTGTTTGATAACTAATTTATTTTTGACTCAAAATTTAATTTCAGTAATTCTGTTGACTATTATTTCAGTTCTCAATAGAGTTGAGTATTGAATACAATGAGTTCACTTCAATAAGAAAATTAAATGCCTGTCCTCTCGATTACGTCAATGGCTGTAACAGCTCTGCCATAGACTGAAAGAGACATCTCTTGAATGACTAGTTTTAGAGCTCTTTTCAAAAAGTTTACCAAAAATCGGAATTTATTCAAAAATCAAAAATTTGGTCAAAAATTTATTTTTTCAAAATTAAACTTAAATACAAAACAATTAAACAAACATTTGTTCACATATTTGGGTTCAAACTTATAATAAAATTATTTAAAACTACTTATAATTCATGTCTTAATCCTATTCTATAAATAAAACCAATTATTTAGGAGATTAACAATTGTTTTAATCGTTTTATACATTGGTTTCGGCCCTAATTCGAGGCATTGTTGCCGTTCTCGTCGACGGAGGGATCGCCAACTTTGAGACTAATGGCTGAGTGGGTGACGACTGGTCTGCGCGACTCCTTCCGGGTTGAGCACTAGTTTTCTGACCCTATTATCCAATGAAAAATAAAAAGAGTTAAAATTGAATTAAAAACTATAAAATAATTGGTTTACTTCTTGAGCTGAAGGCACTGGTGATTGTTTGCCCGACTTTCTTGTGGGGGACAGGGCTCGGAAGGGAGAAGTCGGTCTCTTCTCAGACTTTTGAGTGGTTTTGTCATCATTTTGAAGAGACTGCGAACTTCTGGTGAATGTTCTTGATAAAGTTTTCGATATCTTGTATTTAAGCGAATGTTCCTTCTTTTGTCTCTGTTTTGCCAGTTCTATAGGACTGGCTTCGAATCCGTGCAGAGCCAAAGAAGTGAGTCCAGCGCCGGCTATACTACCGCCTGTCGACGAGTCTTCTATACTATTAGTTTTTTTAACGAACCTAAAAAGCGATCGCTTTTGGTGGGGAACCGCCGGTAATGAAGTTTCTGAATCGGCGCCGAAAGAGCCCTCTCGAGTATATCTGGAATAAGAGGCGTCCGAATCATACCCACTGTAAGCTGTGAACCCTCGGTAAGGACCCGCCGCTCGAAGATTGCTTATACTGGAAGTGGGGGTTGTGTTGGCCGAGTCGTCTGTCTCCCAAACGCGTTCCTGTGACGCCCCTCTATTGCCCGAATTTCCGATTTGGTAGTCGAGGGAAACGCTTTTCTTTGCCAATGCTTTGGGTCGGGGCGGGGCCCGTATTACTGAGCTCGGATGTGGAAGTGGTGTCCGACTCAATGATTGAGCCGATCCCTTATAGATTGCCATATCAGTGGAGGAATACCCTCTGAACGAATTTCTGAGTCTATCCTCGTCTTTGAAAGGAACGGAAACACTCTTCAAGTCTTCACTTTTGGTCTTAACGTTTGAAATCAATTTTTTTAGTTCTTCGATATTAATGGCATTCGTTTGTGACTTCCGTTGTGGTCGTCGTCCGCCTGTGGTCTCGGCCTCTGTTTCTTTCTTTTCGGGTTCGATGGCAACCAATTTATTGATTTCATCGATTCCGTTGATTATATCCTTTGCCTTATTTTGTATATCAATTGCCGCAAAAATAGTGATCCTTAGGCTCTCCCTTTCCTTTTCATATGCGGCGCGCTCTCGTCTGAGCCGTTCATTTTGTGACCTCACCTTTGAATGGGCTTCTCTCAGGTCTAACAGATCCAACTGTAACTCACCGACTCGTTTATGGGAATCTTCAGAATCCTTATCCATTCCTGACTTAAGGTCCTGTAATTGTTTTCTCACTTCAGTCCTTTCCTTTTCCCTAATCTTTTCGACGTTCAAAAACTTATCCCTCAAGTCTTGAATGAATTTTTGTGTCTCCTGAAGAAGTCGTTGGTTGTCCTGTCTCTCCTTAGCCCAGGCCAATTCCATTTTGGTTTTGGCGAAATTACGATTCGAACCCCTGGTCTCCAGAAGTATCCGTTCCTCCATTTGGTTGATATGAGTCCTGAGTTCTGCGATTTGTATTTGAAAACCCGATCGTTCGGTTCCGAATTGAATCTTAAGATTTCTATTTTCGAGAAGAGCTGACTCTAACTCAGACCTTAGGGTCAGGACCTGAGCGGACAAGTCTTCGACATCATTCTTGAACCTGGAACCTTTTCTAAGATTCGGATCCCTATCCAATTGATCTCGAAGTCTGTCCCTATCATTGGCCAAACCGGCGATTTGACGCTGAAGTTCATTGACTTCTTCTCCCATTAACCGCATTCTTCCCTCATATTCGGCGTGAAGTGCGGCCACCTCTCCCTTATGTGATGCCTGTGTGTGCTCTAAACGTATTTTATATTCTTGAAGTTCTTTGTCTTTTCCGGTGATATTCGAAGTTCTGGTCATTCGTTCGACTTTTTCCATATCAGCGATCTTTTGCATGAATTCCTCGCACCGTTTTCTGAGTTTATCCCTCTCCTCCTTAATAACCTTTTCCTCCTTTCGATACGATTCTAACAAATTTTCCTTTTCTGAGAGCATTGACTTCAGGCGATTGCGTTCTTCTTCGACAAAACCCGCGCGACTCACCTTTGACTCGAGTGTTGCCATCTTTTCTTGTAAATCAAGTTTCTCTTTACACCACTCCTTCTGTCGGCCCGAAAGCATTTCCTTCAACGACTTGATCTCTGACAGCTTTTCGTCATAAGACTTGCGAATACTGGCGATGGCCTCAACCAAAGTGTCCTTTTCTGCGACCAGACGTGACTTCATTTCAAGGAATTCCTTCTCCAACTGTTCATATTTTGTGGTCAGTTCTTCATATTCTTGTCTTTCTTTAGTCAAGTCTTTTTCCAAGACATTGACTCTATTAGTGGAATCGTATTCAATATTTTCGAGTCTCTGTTGAGTCCTTCTCTGTTCCCTTTCCAATTGGACGACCCGTTCCCTAGTTTGGAACAATTCCTGGTCTTTTGATTTGATGGTCAACTCGTGTTCTTTTTCGAGTTTTTCTCTCCTTCTCTGTTCGGCTCTCATTTGTGAATCAAATTCAGAGATTTTGTTCTGAAACTCATCCCTTTCTTTACGCAAATTATTATTGAATTGTTTGAGCTTTTCGTTCGTCTCTTTGTTTTCTTTTTCCGATTTTTCCAATTTGTCGTTCAATTCATTGAATTTTGACTTTTGATTAGTGGACTCCTCTTTCATTTGCTGCAACTCTAAGTGGACTTCCTTTCGGACCCCTTTGACAGCGATTTCAACTTTCCTCGCGGTTTCATCTTTGAATTTCATCTCTTTTTCGTAAAATTCTTTCTCAAGTTTTTCATTCAATTGTTTGTAATTTTCTGCCTTCGCTTTCATTTCATTCAAAGCTGTTTTCAAATCATTGATTTCTTTCAGAAGTAATGCTATGTTTGAGGACTGACTACTCGACTGTTCATTACTCGCAGACACTCTATTCTTCTGATCCAACTGTTCATCAAATAAAAAAATATATCATTAAATCAGAATACAAATTATGAAAATTACAGGTATATGTGCTAGGGGGCCCAGAAGGTCAGGCTGCTCTAGCACATTCCTGAAAAATTACCTCATTTTTGGTTTGTTGGGAAACTTTTTTCAATTCATTCAATTCTTTAGAAATAGTTTCAAATTTATTCGTCATTTCTTTTAAACTGATTTCACTTTTCCTCAACTTTTCTCTAATCAATTCGCTGTCGTCTTCGAGGGTTTCCTTCTGTTTGCGAATCAAATCACTATTTCTGATCAGTTCGTCCCTCTGTTTGTTAATTGCTGTAAACTTTTGGTTCAAATCATCGAATTTGTTCCGTTCCCGAACCAACTCATCCTGAATATCATCTAATCTGATGGCCAACTCTTTCTTCTCCGCCTGAAGTGTTTCAATATTATCCATAGCGTTGGAATCGATTCCCTTTTCTTTGGTAATGGAGTCCAGTTTTGTTTGCAAAGCCTTTAACTTCTTTTTCTCGTTTTCCAATTCCTTCTTAAGTTTGTCGATGACCTGAGAACTGTTACTTAAGTCACTGTTGGCTGAGATGTCTTTACTTTTGTTGTTGTCGTCTCTCATTTGCTCGAATTCGCGTCGGATTTCGCTCAGCTCTTCCATCAGGTTCTCTATTATAATATCTTTGGCTTTGACTGCATTTTGGAATTCATTGACATCTTGAATTGAATTGAATTGAATTGAATTTTATTGTTTTGAAACTCTATGTCTTACAACTGAAGTTGATTTCAATGACAGAGG